>VDFB02260966.1:0-26139 GCA_007258455.2 Sequoia sempervirens | reverse complement strand
GGCGTCCCAAACTCTACCCAACCGTTAGCTCTGATACCAAATGTTGGAAATGAAGGTAATTATGTTGCTTTAAAACTTGTAAAACTATGAGATTGTATATCTAATTAAGTGTTCTTTGTTACAAGCTCTTTGTGTATGATTATCTATTTAGATCAATTTTACCAATTGTAGAAGTAGATAGAAGATTGTAGAACAATGAGACGAGAAGATAGAAGTGACACAACATATACGTGGAGAAACCCTTTCGGAAAAAAACTCCACCACCAAAATCAATAGTGCTTGTATTATTTAACCGTAGAACAAGATTACAATAACACTGTATCAATCCTTGATTGAGATGCTTCTTTTTCCTTCAACAATTCTTCTTCACAACCTGCAATAAACTCTGATCAAACTCTCTTCAACTTGCTACAATTAATAAACAATAATGAGATTTGAAAACTCCAAAGAATTGTCAATTATAAGAGCTTGAAGCTCCTCTCAAGAACCTACGCCTATTTTTTGCAAGTAGAGTTTCATCATGTAACATGAAGTCAAATCCAATGTCTCCTCAATTTAGGCGCCCCAAACTGGACTCCTAACTAATCGTTGGTCAAGAAAATATCTTCCAAGCTTCTCCTCAAAGTTGGTGCCCAAGAATGGGCCAACTTAACTTACCCTTGTAAATATCTTCTCATGCAAAAGGTGTTAATTCCATGATGCCAACTTGGGCACCCAAGGTGGGTCCAAGTCAATCTTTGTTAACAAAAACATATCTCTCCATCAATTCATGAAAACATTATGCATGATTGATCATCCCCACTTAACTGAATGTATCACATGTTATCTGTCATGCAACTGAAGTCATTAGTCATGCAACTCAAGTCAATTGAAGTCAACTAACATGCAACTCAAACTAACTACATGTAACTGAAGATAACTGAACTGAACTGAATTGAATTGAACTAAACTAAACTGAATTGAATTGAACTGAATTGAATTGATATTGAATTGAACTGAATTGAACTGAACTGAACTCCATTCACATAAATGTTAATCCCTAACTTGTAGGATCTTTATGTGCATTACTGAAATGTTATCTATTCTCCAAATAGTTAACTGTACTCAAGGTGGGTTCCACCTTCCATGTGGGCGCCCCATGTGCTCCTATTTTGTAGGAACTCTTATTGGGGATCCCCACATGTTCCTATCATTTAGAAATAATTACAAAATTTACATGTTCATTTCATTCGAATTTAATCTCTTTCTAATCCTATTGTTGGGGAAAACTTTCCAAGGACTTAGGAGATACAAGAAATATGTTTAGGATTGCAATTAAATGGCTCCTATTCCCAACATCAAAAATAATGAAATTTTAAACATTAATTGTAATGCTTCTATGTCTTATATAATTTTATGAACTACATTTAAATATTTATTTTAAAATAATTATATAAATTATTTTCATTATTGTTATTAGGACTTGTCATGAGATAATACCATTGTAATGAGTTTTTGTTTTTTCTTGTTTAATTAGTTATTAATAAGTTGGTTTTGAACCAATAAAAAAAAGGTCCAAGGCAAGAGGTGATGGCTACTAGGGTTTCTTCGAGCAGTGGTCATGGGGGAGGCATGACCCTCCTCCACAAAGGTTTGATCTCCTACAGGTCCCCGTACTCTCGTTTTAAGTGTCCTCATTTGTTGTTGTCCTTGTTGATAATTCTAATTTGCACTTCGATTATATGTGACAATATCACTTGCTCTTTTCTTTTATGTATCTTTGTTTGAAACATTGTTTGGCATGTGTGAGTAACTAATGGAGGGGATATGAACCCCCACTTCAAGGGTCTTAAAAACATCTTGAAGAAAGAAGATGGAAATAATAACCATCCTAAATCCTTTCATGACGCCATTGCAGACGAGACTCTACCTTGCTATGTGGATGTGAAGTTCTTCATCCTACCAACCGACAGTGAGGAGGAACCCATGAATGATGGAGGGAGGCAAGGTAAGTGCCCCTCTGGCCATCTCGACACGACCATTATTGCTCCAAATGATGTTCTACATGATGTTATTTTCAAAGAAAGAAGTAGATTATCTAGTATTGTTATCTTTATGGCTACTATTGATTCTGCTAATATACTTGCTAGGAAATTTTTAGATAGTTGGTTTATTGATGTATGGAAAAATAAATTAAATGTGCATGTATCCTTTTGTCGGATGACCTGGCATGATATTTTTTTAATCTTTCTTAAAAATCATGAGATGCAAGATAAAATCTTAAAAAAACCTATTGAAGCATAGGGAAAAGTATTTTTAGGGTTATTGCTTGGTCTCATGGGGTCAATAGTGACGAAATCAATAAGGCGTCCCTCCAAATCTTTGGACCTTCATACTGCAAATGTTTTTCCATTTCAGAAACATGATAAGGTTGGATAAACCTAGGGTTTCTCTACTTGACATGAATGCCCATGTGTTAATCTTTTTAAATCTTGGAATTGAAATATTAGGATCACTTGGTGTCAAGTTGGATGATTTGTTACCAATTTTCCCAATTGAAATGTTGGGTAGGTCGAATGCTTGTTATCTATGCATAAGAGAAGGCTACATCTAGAAAAATTGTCCTATCATTCGAAAAAATCCTACTAGAGCTCCTCCTAATTTAGATTTTGGAAAGAAAAATAATTCCCACAATGCTAAAACTAAAAACCCTAACAAGGAAAAGGATGTTTTAGACAATAAGGATCTAATTGTGGAATTTTTTTGATTCGGTTATGGTTTTCTCAGTCGCACCTTTGGATGCAGTAAATTTAACCATAGAGCATTCAAACTCTGTATTACCTTCCATGGGTAATGATAATTCGAAGAAAAGTAATGTTGTTGAAGTACCCAACTCTGTCTCTTGGGATCCCCAAAGTGTTGGTCCCTCCTTAATCTTGGCCCAATCTGAATTGTGCATGGATAACCCCTTCAGTCCTCTTCTTGATCTTGACGTTGTTGCTCTGAATAGGTTTGGGGCCTCCCCCAAATGCCTTGACTTTCGTATTGGTTCACATGCTCCCCTATTGAAAATATTGCTATGAATGTTGCTTCAACCCCAATAAAAAAATGTACAACAAATTGTGCTTGATAAAATAAGGAAGCATATTGAACTTAAAAAGCTATCAAAAACTAAGAACGAGTTTAACTCAAATGAGGAACCAGAAGAAATTGAAGTTTTTATTAATGAGGTGAATATAAATGCCTCCCCTAAAGACCCTGATTTATCTAAAGAAGAATTTGCTAAAGAATTTAACAAAATCCCTTCATTGGTGAGAAATTTGGTCTCTGAAATTGAATTCAAAGAGTATATTAATAGGAGCCTACAAGGTATTAACACCTTGTAGGACTCAAGCAACCATAACCTTGGTAAATACCAAAAGGGAAACAATAATCAACTATTTGACTTGAATAAACCAAATGCTAATAAAGTGGGGGCTCCTGCTACTCTGGTAAATTATAAGAAAAATGAATTATCTAAAGGGAACCAAATTGTCAAAACTTAGTAATTTGGCAATGTTAATGAAAAAAATAATTCTATGGAATAATAAATATTGAAAAATCAAACAATATTGCAAGTACTCCTGAGATGAAGGATGGAAATCTACCCTGTGGGATTGAGTCCACTCATGGGTGTGGAGACAAAAAATCCCAACCTCTAAAGGAAAACCTAGACACTATAAATGAAATGATAAATAAATGGTCTATTAATAAGGCTAAAAATGTAAATTGGCTTAATAGAATTTTTAATCCCTCCACTAAACTTGTAGACACTATTAGGTCACTTGATAGTGAGAAAACCAATGAAATCAATCTTATTCCTAGTCTTGAGGAGGAATATAGAAACATCTTGTGTTCCACTTAAGAGACCTATAAAAGCACCAAACCTTCAGAATTTGTTAAAGCTAGTGAACAAGACGACACAAATGGGAAAATGCAAGAATCTAGTCTACTCCCCCACGCTGAACCTAAGAGAAGGGGAAGAAAGAAAAGGAATTCAATTGCCCTAGGCAGTGGAAACATTAACATTGGCAAGGGAAAAAGAAAGAAAACAAGTATTGTTCTCCCCACTCCTTCTAAAAGGGTGGAATGTGAAGATAAAACCCTAAATACTTTGAGCTATTTAGGAATGGTAAAGAGACCTCCTTTATTCTTGTCAATAATGATTCTTAATTGCATATCTTGGAATGTAAGGGGTTTGGAATCCCCAGATAGAAAGTCTATTGTAAGAAGATTTCTCAACCTGGATAATAATAATGACTTTGTCCTCCTCTAGGAGATTAAAGTTGTGGGTTTTACTCTTGAAACCAACATTAATTTTATATGGAACAACTCCTCACATAATGTTCTAAAACATGAAAAAGGTAGGGGGAACAACCATCTTGATGGCCAGGAAATTGAACCAGCACCTGACCAATTTAAGGTCTGCCATGCAATAGAGTTGTTTGGGCCACCTATGAAAAAGGAAACTCTAATTTTGATATCTGCTCAATATATGCCCAAACAAGTACATAGAAAGAATTGAGTTATGGAAGTGGTTACTCAATCTACCTAACATCCCCTGGATTGTAGGCAGGGATTTCAATATGGTTAGAAACAGTGAAGACAAAAAGGTGTGCTCGACATGGATTGGAAGGGAAGTGAAAAACACTTTTAGTTGAGGTTGAAATCCAAAATTAACCTCCTTGACCCCCTAGAAGGAATGAAATGCAACAACAATACTGTTTGGGACACTTGGTGCAATGCACAAAAAGGGGGTAAGAGAATTTACTACAGGGTATACAAGTTCTATGCCAACAGAGATTTATTCAATTTTGAGCCCCTTAATGATGGAAGTAGAGTGATGGTGTATCCATATACCCTTTTAGACCATCACCTAATTAAGGCCAACATGATCATAAACAATGAGAGAGAAAAAGACTCAAAGAATAGAGAGAACTTCATCCTCGACACCAAATTGCTGAAAGACAATGATTGTAAGGATGCCATAATCACCTTAAGGGGAATCAATAAATTGATGCTTAAAGACTTAAATCCAATTGAAAGGTGGGATGAAAGGTGGGATCATAATGTGAATGGGTGGAAAAATATTTTTTAAACCACTAGCAAAAAATGTGCCATGGATATGAGGAGAAAAGAAAACCTTCTCCTAGATGAATTGCTAAAAGTTGAAGGAAATTTTCAAAATGATCCACTAAATGAAAATATTTATGAAGAACTTAACCAGACAACAAGCTCATTAAGAAGACCGCAAAAAAAAATCAAGGTCTAAAAATCAGGTCTAAGTTAAATTGGCTAAGTAATAGAGACAAATGCACAAATTTTTTCTTTGGATATATCAAATAAAAGGGGATGAAAGAGTTCAGATAGATCAAATTTATCATCCAGGGAGAGATCTTACATGTATTCTTTCTATTCTACAAGGAGCTATTCACATCTAAAGGTAACAACGAGGAATGCCAAAGTGCCATATCCTTCATCAAACAATTGATACTTAATAAGATATCTAAAGAAGATGTTAATTTATCAAAAGTCATAACTTTTTTTTTAGATTGCAGGAATCGGTTGGGTATCCATCCCCTTATAAACTTAATGCACCTCGTAAAAATTCACGTGATCGGTGGCGCTAGTGCAACACACCCTTCGGTACCATGCGAACGATGGGGAGACTAGACCTCGTGACCTCTTTATTAGAAATCATAAATAAAGAAGAGATTAAAAAAAAGCAATAAACTCCATGAACAATGGGAAATCTCCAAAGGAAAATGGGCTATCTGTTGAGTTCTATAAAACATTTGTCGACTGAATTTGTGATGACCTTCACCGAGTCTATTTGGAAGCCTTAAACAAAGTATCACTTGGAATAAACATTAAAAAGGGGATCATAGAGTTGCTACCTAAAGAAGGGGACAAAACCATGATTAAAAACTAGAGGCCAATAATTCTATTGAGTGTCTCTTACAAAAATTTGGTAAAAATACTAGCAATGAGGCTTAACTCATATCCTCCCCAAGTTTATAAACAATACACAAACAAGCTTCATCAAAGGGAGATATATCCTCGGGAATTTGATAACAAGTTGGGAGGCCATAGAATGGACCAGGCAATCTAACCAAAAATCAGCCATGCTCCTATTGGACTTTGAGAAGGCATACAATAGAGTAGAATGGTTTTTCCTTAAAGCAACACTTGAATCCTTTGAGTTTCCCAAAGTCTTATGCAACATGGTAATCACCTTATTAAAAGATGTTGTTGCTCAAATTGAGGTGAATGGTTCCCTCTCTGAAGTTTTCAATCTTGAAAGGTTCATCAGGCAAGGGTGCCCCCTAACACTTGCCCTCTTTGTCATTGCTTCTGATGCACTGCACTATCTGCTAAGAGAAGCATGCAACTCCCCTGAGGTTAAAGGTTTGGTCCTCCTTGACCAAAATGAGCTCTTGAACATTCAATTTACAAATGACATTGCATTATTTGTGGAACTTGAAGAAAAGAACTTAGAAAACCTAATTATCAAGCTTAATATGTTTTGCATGGCTTCATGAGGAAAAGTCTCAAGGATGAAATCATTAATGTTGGGATGGAAAGGTGCACCCCCTGATTGGCTACAAAAGTTTGAGTTTCAATGGGGTGGCCCCCAAAAGCAAGTCATATATATTGGAATCCCCTTTTTTGTTTGTCCCAACCTTAAGGAAATATGTTTATGGATCAAATAAAAAATTTATAATAAGTTAGATGGTTGGAATAGGTAGAACCTTTCTATTGCTGGTAGAATCCAAGTATGCCAAAAAAAATTGTCTTCCTATTCTATTTAGTTTGCTTTAGTTTGGTTCTTCAACAGTTATCAAGTTAATGAGATACAAGAAAAATCAAATGCTTCCTTTGGTTAGATAGGAAAGGAAAGAGGAAATTACACTATGTGAGGTGGTAATGGTGCTACTTAGAGAAGGCCCATGGGGGGCTAGGACTTAAAGATCAAAAAAACATGGCACTGCACTAGCTGCCAAATGGACCATCAAGGCTCTAGATAGTAATGAGCCTTGGAAAGTTCTAGTGAGGAAAAACATTCAACTTGTTGTTCCTAAGCAAGCAAAGTCTTGGAAACTATTACCTTTCAATGGTTTGCTCATTACCAAGCATCAAATAGTTCCTACAGGTTCAATGGTTTTCAAAAGTATCTAGAAGGCATGGGAGATAATTAGAGAAAATGTCAAAATCCCTCTCTTCTTTGAAAATAAGCACAATCTAATCCACCCCAGTAGATCCATATGGTGTAATCTAAAACATAATAAGAAGCCTTTAGCTCTCCTTTAGGGGTGTTCTGCTTTAAAATGGGCACAAGTTGGAATTCAAATATTCAATAATATCATGAAAAATGGGGTGTTGAAAGATTGGGACCTCTTAAGAGAGGATTTTGGGTTGCCCCAAACTAGTTTGAGAACCTATTCTATCCTTAACGAAGCCTGTAAGAACTCTCATCTTGAGTATAATTATAAGGAAATGAATAATAATCAGATTGTTTACAATTGGCAAAGCTCCATCCCACTATCAAATGTAAAAACCAAAATTATCTATAAGCAACTAATTAACTCTAAACCTCTAACCGAATATCTAAATAATACTTGGAAATTAAAATTTGATTGTAAAGATTGGCAAAAAAATTCAATACTCTTTGACATAATACTATGGATTCTAAAAAAGCTTGTTTTAGATGGCTTGTCCTGCTCCAAAAAGTTCCTTGTAGAATGAATCATTTTGATATTGATATTTGCAATGTGTGTAGGACTCCTTAATCTATTAATCATACCTTTTTTGAATGCTTCTATGCTAATGAAATTTAGAAGTTGTTTTACAATAATAAAAAAAATTGGGAGGAAATGGGAAAATCAGTTGGAAATAAATTTTGATTGGGAATGATAAAAAATTGAGCTAAGAACAACAATTATTTTGGTCTTCTTTATCCACTGAGATTCTTTGGGTCATTTGGAAGGCAAGAAATTAGGACAAATTCAATGGGAGTTAGAGGACACATAATGTTTAATCTTCCAATGCAGGTCATTGTCACAATGGAGATATCTAAAGGCAAGTTCTTGAGGATACTAGAAGATGGTATGGTGTTTATCAACCAGAATGAGGTTAGGTATGGACACACTTGGTAGTATAACCATCCTAACTTGTCCATATTCCTAAAGGCACTTGAAACATTCTAAAAAGAATTCAATGAGAAGTCTGAAGGAGGAAAGAAGGACCAAGAAACTAAAGGACCCAAGTTGCACACAAATGAGGATTTTGTAATAGAGGAAGTTCACTCAAATGATGAGATGATTGTTGCTAAAACATAAATGAGTTGGACAGACTATGAGCCCTGTAGTAGAAGTAAGAACTTTTAAAGGTAATACAAACCTCTACTGCAGTCCTTTTTGTTTCTTTTTGAATACTCAACAATGATATATATTGTAACACCAATGTAATCATCCTGTATGGCACTAATGTTATCAGTGTGTAAAAAGTATTGAATCTATAGTAATGCAAACAATATAGGTATAGTTATATATAGATACAGTTACAATCAAAACTATGCTATCATGAGATAGCACAACTGTACATACAAATGTATTTTGTTGTGAGCCTCCTCTATTATTAATACAAAAGAAAATTATCCTCTTCAAATAAAATTCAATCTCCCTAAAGTGAACATGCAAAATATTTAACTTTATAAATTTTATAAATTATTTCTTGTGAACATGATTGGCTAAAAAGTTTTGTGTGTTATGGGGGGATTTTTAAGAAAAATGAAGGTGAACTATTATTTTGCCTTGTTTTTTAGGAATGGATTTTAACTTGCTTCCATAATCTACAAATAGGTAAATTATAGGTAAATTAAATAATAATAATATTTTTTTTAGTAAAATTACTAGTTGACAAGGTTTGGGCAAAATTTATTATTTAATTTTCAATTTTAAAATTATGAACCAACTTATTGTGTTCCATTAACCTATAATATAGGCATGCAACTGTTTTGCCCCATTGAACTAAAATTAATAATTATTCATATTAACATATTAACATTTATAAAATATATCTAAATTATATCTTATAAATGTTGTATTTTTTAATTGTTTATTATTATTCAAATAACTTTAATTATAATTAATAAATTTTATTTTAAGAATAAATATCTAATAATATATTTATTTAATATTATTTTAATAATTTAAAATACATAATTATTAAAATTTACATATTTTTAATAATTAATATATCTTATAATGTAAAAATTCTAATATGTTTTATTTTTATTTTATATTTAGTTTTTTTTTTCAATTCAAAGCAATCTAGGGGGTGGTACCCTTGTATTAATATTCTAAAAATATGAACATTACATAACTTTGTAGAGGGAGGAACATTTACAAACCTCCTATCTATTGCCACCAAAAGAAAACCCTAGCTAATACCTAGTTCTAGCTCCACATAGCCAAAATTGGAGCATACATAATAAGTATTTGCAATAAAATCTCATACTACCTGAAATTGGGCAACAAAATGTAACCTGGAATGCTACAACCCATCACCCTTTCTCATAAATCCCACATGTATTTGGAATCCTCGTCATTTCACCTTCTTGTGGCTAGAACCCTAGACCTGTCCTCCTCCAATCACCAATTCTGCAACATCTATGGGCTTGTCCCAGTTTGCTGAATCATTTGCATCTACTAGCCTCTCCTCCCAAATGTACTCCTATAGCCACCCCAATTCCCCTTCTGGGGCTAGACCTAGGATCCACTTAAGAAATAGGATGTTATTAGCCACCACATTTCTATGTTTTAGGAGTGTCAAAGGATCCTCCGTGAAGATGAGTGAATATTGTTTAGGTGGCCTTCCTCTCTTCTGGATAAGATAATAATCCTTTGGTAGCGACACACCTCATCCCCCCTTAACATTCTCCAACACATCATCCAAACCTCCCAAGAATTTGTCTGAAATCAATTTTCTACAAAGTGCTTCCTCCATTTCTTTAGACTCCCTTACATTTAACAACATCACGAGGAACATTACTAAGATGTTAGAGTTTTCCCTATATCTATGGTTGATCCCCAAAAGTTCTTTCTCGAGCACCATCTTTATTGCATGTAAAATCAAACTATGTATGGTTTTGAACAAGACCCCCAACCTTTTATCTGAAATCTCTCCTAGGAAGGACATTTGTCTTTGCTTGTCTTCCAATTTGATTGGTCTGTCCATTTTCCTCTTTACTATTTGCAGAATGCAATTTAGTTCGCTAGGAAAGGGATTTGATGGCTTATACCCATTTAACACACTAACCACTCAAATTTTGGGAGATGCCTGTCATTTTGATTACTGCTCGATCACCTCCCATGAGTCTCTATCTCCCTCCATCATTACCTGCGAGCCAAGCCTACTATGACAAATGATTACTTCCTATACCATGCTTTGCCAGCTTCTATCATCCTTCTACTCCCGCCACCGAAGCCTTCTTTGCCAATTCATCAATGCACTCATTCCCTTCCCTATATATGTGTGGGACCTTATATTCTTCAAAAATATTTAATCTTTGTGTTATTGGTCCTAACCATTTCCTTAGTTTCCAATTCAACATCCAACCTCACCGAATTGTATTAATCACCAATAGAGAATTGCCTTCTAGATGGACTTTCCTTACTCCCACTTCAACTTCACATTGGAGACCCATCAACGCTACCCTAAACTCGACCTCATTGTTAGTTCCTATCCCTAGGTATTTGGATTTTTCCAACACTATTAATCCCTTATGGTCTCTAAGTACACAACTAACACTGCTTTCCCCTGGGTTTCCTCTCGCTACACAAATTAAAAATTGAAATAAACATATTATTATATTTATTGATATGTTTTTGAACATTATATAAGTTAAATTATTAAAAATAAGTTAAAAAAATAATAATTTTAATGATAATTCATAAATTTGTTTATAAAAAATTATATATTAAATGTTTTATAATATTTTTAAATAATATTATTTTAAAAATATTAAATATACAATTATACAATCAATATAGTTTATATTTATAATATTATTTTTATCAATTCAAAAGTAGCTAAGGGGTTGCACTTGTTGTATTGACCATAAATATTAACATTACAAAAGGTGGCATGAATACACACTAGAGAAAGTAACAAGCCAAAATTGGGGCAATAGTTCAATTCCAAATCCCCCTAGACCTATCCCAACTCCCAACGAGACAAAATGGAGCCTAGCACATAGCACATCCAAGTGCCTTTACACAGTTTACATAGACATCCATGATCGACCTAGATAGCCACCCCCTAAAAAATAAACACCCCAGACGTCCCAATACCAATATTCTTTGTAGAAACTATTAAAAAAAGACCAAAAAAACCCCACCCCTCAAGCATACTAGTGAATTGATCACATGGCTAGTTCGATCCTCATCCACTAGAACCTGCAACCACACCACCACCATCCACCACACCACAAGCTTATCCCTGACATTGGCACCATTCTAGTTCATAGGGCTCATCTCATCCACCAAGCCCTCCTCGTGAATATAATTCTACACCCACCCTAGCTTGCCTTTCAGAGCCAACCTCGTGATACGCTTCAAAAACAATATGTCATTCACCACCCTAGCCTAAAACTTGGGAAATCCCAATTGGTCCTCTATGAGTATCAATGAGAACTTTTGTGGTGGGCGCCCCCTACGCCCGATCAAATAGTAGTCTTTTGGGAGGGGAACATTGACTCAAGCACTATGTTCTCGAGAACATAATCCAAGCCCACCAAAAACATGCTCCAAATTAATTTCCTGTAGAGTTCCCTTGCTTCCTCCTTTGGTTCCCCTATGCTAAGAAGGGTGGCCAAAAACATGGCCACAATAATAGAATTAGCGCGATGCCTATGGCCCCCTGCATGAAATTTGTGTCTAAAACCATCTTAACCGCGTGCAAAATCAAGTCGTGCTTTGATTTGAAAACATTGCCAAGCCTCTTCTTAGTGATCTGACCCACAAAAACCAACTAGCTGCCTTCCCCTTAGCCTCCCGAAGAATGGCTATGTCCATCTCCAAACTATGTCTGCAATTCAAAGGTTTAATGATCTCCTACCTAAGCCAAAGTTGTCTTTTTAACAAGCTAGCTCACCCCACGAAACCATCATTATTGTTGATGCTTCACACACATTCGTGGGCATGGATAGGTCACCTATCATCATATATTTTGTGATGCCAATCTTCCAATTGATTTGGCACATCCTTTCCTAGCCTTGTACTTCACCACACTCTGACAACTTGTCATACTAGCTTCCTTTTGGTTTAAAATGGGGGGGTTAATTCATCCACTATGGCCCTCTTGGCTAAGTCATCTACCACTATATTACCCTCCCTATACACATGGGAGATCTTGAACTCCTCCATTTCATTTAGAATATTCAAAATTAGAGGAAGCCATTTCCTCAATTTCTAGCATGGCATCCATCCATAACGAATGACATTAATTGTTATTAGAGAGTCCTCTTCTAAATGAATCTTTTTCAATCCCATCTACAAAGCACATTGTAGGCCAATGAGGACAACCCTAAATTCAACTTCATTGTTGGTTCCTAGCCCCAAGCGTTGTGATTTAAAACAAATTAAAAAATAATTATTTTTATACATTAAATAATTATAATTATAAAAATGTCACTATTTATAAATACATGTAGCTAATCTTTTGTTCCATTAAGTTAGAATATAGACATACATTATCCTATAATTTACATTATAATAATTAACATCAATATGTCATTTCTTAAATGGGTATGTAAATATTTTATTAATATATTAAAGTTTTGAAAATATATCTAAATTGTATCAAATATGTATGTTCCTGTAATGAACCAGACCAATTTTTTTTTTTTAATACAATAAGCAATGCAACACGCACCTATTAAGGTTAGCTCTAAAACCAAAACGATGTGGAAATCAACTCTAACCAAGGATGTACACCAGGTTCCCAATATTGGGCAAGGTGTGAGCATATGGTCAAAGGATCAAATGCAATGCAGAACTGGAAAGGAACTCTAACCAAGAATGTGTCTAGGATAGACGAGCATATGGTCAGAGGATCTTATGCAAGCTGAGCTGAAAGTAACTCTAACCAAGATGGCACTGAGAGATGGCGAGCATATGGTCAGAAGGGTCCCTAAGGCTACTAACTGAAAGTAAATAGGTAGCAAGCCAGCCTCTTCCACTTATTCAACAGGAATTACAAGTAAGTAAAAGAGAAGAAGTGAGAATGTTGACAGTACTACTGTTTAGCTTACAATGAATTAGAGTGCCTGCCAAGAACACAAGATTAGAAGCTTATCAATGCTGCAATAATGTTTAGCTACTCTCCAATGCCCACAAGACCTTTTAGAATCAATTTCTCACTCAACTAATGAATTTCCCCAATTTGATATAACTGATTATTAACTGAAAATGCATAGACCAACAACTCAACAACTTACTATTATGCTCACAACTCACTCAAAACTCACCCAAATCACATGAAAAGAAATGCATACAGCTCCTAGGATGATGGCGCCCAAGAAGGAACAATAAAACCAACCCAAAAGACTCACATTAATTTTGCACAAATTCAAGACATCTCCAGAAAGGTACGACCCTCAAGGAGGGGCGATTTTGCTCCATAAAATCCAATACATGAAAATAAAATATGAAACTTGGCACTCAAGGTTGCCCCTAGCAAGGAATCAGATTGGTAAAACACCCATAATAGAAATATTTTTATTTTTGAATCTATGAATGAAACTTACAATCAGCTATGATAATCAACAACTCCAAAAATATGACTAAAATGCAAGGAAACTGAACTAAGATGCTAGGAAACTCAAGTACAATGCTAAAACAACTCAACTACAATCTACCTCTCAACTAGTTGCTATCTTTCAATCAAGAAGCTGAGCCAAGCTAGGAGGTGTGCTTTCCTCGAAGCAACTCTGTCACCATTTCAACAACATAACTTTACTGAAAATATGAGATGATAAAATGAAGAGAAGAGGTCTCCTTATGTAGACTTGCCAAGCATCTTCCAGAAGCATCTAGAAGGGCGCCCAAACCATTCAAAGCATTATTCAAATTTGAGTTGACTCAATTCCCTCCAAAGTGGCGTCCAAAACAAGAAGGCAACATTAGACTTTATTTAAAATAATCTCCTCATCAAAGTTGGCGTCCCACTTCAAGCATGATTTAAGACCTTTAGAAATATTAAATTACCTCCAAATGAGGCGTCCACCCATGAAGTCCCCCTTTCAGAACAACTTTAAGTCATTAGGCTAGGCCAAGGGGTTAACATTAAAACATAATATTAAAATATATCATTATTTAAATCAACTCAACTTATCTCTCCAGAAAATGCATCCAAAGGCCAAAAATCCAGATACCAACTGAAGTGGCTGAAGAAGAGAGCCAACTATATTGAAGCCAATAGGACCACTGCCAGAAATATAATTTACTAAAAATAGTAAATTCACGAAGGTGCTTCGATCACAATGCAAACAATACCACTGCGAAGCTCTCTGAAAACCCATAAAGAATCTGCAATCCAATCTCCAATCTTCAAGCAACAACCTCCTCAAAAACATGAAACCCTAATTTCCCCCTTCGAGTAGCCTACGGGTCTTCGGAATAGGGCAACGGTCAACTAAATTAATCACAATTGAGAAGGGGACATTACAGTTCAATATGGGTATGCTACTTCAATATAGACATGCAATTTATTCATTACTAGGAGATTATGTATATGACTTATGTATTTGTGTTATCACAAAACTTACATTTAATTGTACTATAATTAACAAAATTTACATTTAATTTTATTCACCTTAACAAAACTTACATTTAATTTTTATTAAATATAAAATACTACAATTACAATAGTATAAATGAATGAATGAATGAAAGATTTTAATGACGTCCGCGAGACCAAACAGTCTATGGGACCGAGACAAAACAGGCCTAATTTGTCTTCATACTCTTTTCCAAGTCAGATCTCCTGCTGTTAAGTTTGACTAGAAGGCTAGCCGTCTGATTAATCTTATCTTCCTCAAATAGCTGGTGCATATTGTCCACTTTCAAACTATTTTCATGTTGAGTGCGGATATCCTCGTAAGCAATGCATTCCATGATGAAGTGCCATTCTGTTTCCACAACCCCTTTATTGCAGAAAATACAAGTTCTTTCTTCCCAAGTTTCCTTGGGTATCTTCCACCTACCGGTCTCACACCTAAGGTGATGTGATCCCGTCCTCAATTGTGCCACTAACAACCTCGCTTTCCCTTTAATATCTGCACCTAAATAAGTTTTTTCACCATGATCCTTTGTCGGGTTAAACTCTTTGATGTAGTATGCTTTTTTTCGCCCAATCTGGTTTGTCCACATGGCAGTTCTGAATTTTTCAGTCACATAGCTTTTTATTTCACTATTGGTGCTAGGACACTCATGCAAATTGATGTCCCACTTGTTCATCCACTTGTGGTTTTGTTTCATCCAAGTTTTCTTCCTACGTTCTAGCGTCTCCTTCATAGCTGTTTTGGGCCAACGGTGGTTATCCATGTTTTCAACCTTCTTTAAATAGCTTATCAACCGGATTAAAGCCGATGCTTCCAATGGAAAAGACCCTGTTTCAGCTAAAAGAATTTCATAGGGGACAGTGGTTTTGACTTTGAGACTGCTTGTTATTAGATGTTTTTGAATTCTTTCTAGTTGTCTCCAACTGCATTTTGACATACTATTTCCCCATACCTCACACCCATAAAGTACAACCGGAGCAACAAGCAAACCAAAAAGGGTTTTCTTGGTTTTCCAATCCCAAAGCTCGGCTTTTCTACACCTATTTTGTAAAAGGTAAGAAGCTTTCCAACCTCCCTGTATCCTTTTCGTCCGACAAGTCTCCCAACTGAGCTTATAATGAAAGTCAATCCCAAGGTACTTGTATTCTTTGACTATTTCAAGCGGGCTGCCTTCAAAAAGAAAGGTATTCTGGTTATCTTTTCTATTCAATGAGAAAATCATGATTTTGGTCTTGGTGATATTCACTTGCATCCCAACCTCATGACAAAAGAGTTCTAGACCTTTCAGATGTTCTCTTAACCCATGTGCTGTTTTTGAAATTAGGATAAGATCATCAGCATATAAGAGTAGCTTCACCACATAACCTGCCAATTGAATACCATCCCCATCCGTCTTGCTTAACCAAGCTTCCAACTTATCAATGTATAACCCAAAAAGCGTGGGAGATAGAGGACAGCCCTGTTTAACTCCAATGTCGCTACCAAAACATTCTGACATACCATCCCTTGTTCTGATTTTAGCTCTAACATTCTCATACAATCTGTGAACAGCTGCTCTATATACATTTGGGATGCCTAATTCCTCCATTCTATTCCATAGTTTGTCTCTAGGTACCGTGTCAAAAGCTTTCTTGAAATCAACAAAACAGCAATAAGCTTCCTCGCCCTGAGTGTTCCAAACTTTCTCAACCAAATGCCTAAGGGTGATGCAGTGATCAATGGTAGAGTGTCTTGACCTAAAGCCTGCCTGTCCCTTTGCTCTTTTGCCCTCATTTTCTGCCCAACTGCTGATCCTACGCTCAATCATGCTCCCAAAGAGCTTGCCAAAGATAGGATTGACCATAATCGTACGGTAGTTAGATGGATTGTTGATATCACCACTTTTGAATAGAGGAATGACCACACTAGTGGTCCACTCCATAGGAAATCCCTCTTGATTGACATTATTGAAAATTCTTTTTATGTAAGGAGCAAGAGTCTCGATCCCCCATTTTAAGAATTCAGCCTGCAACCCATCTATGTCCTGTGCTTTACCACTTGCTAAATTCTTTATTCCTTGTTTGATATCATCCACAGTGAATAGTTCCATTGATGTGTTAATAACAGGTGGATGGTCTTTCTCATGAACCCGCCAGAAAGACAAGTACTAACCAAAGACAAGTACTAGCTAACTGAATTTTATACATATATATATTTACTTTCATTTATACAATAAAATAATAATAATAAATAAATCTATGCTTATTATATATATCTTTTACACCTCACACCTTTAGTATTTTAAATTACAGCCGAATTCAAAATTCTGATAAAAGCACATTTAACATTTACCTGGACATTAGTGTTCCCCCAACTTGGTGCAATTGCTAGGTAGTAATTTGAAAACCGTCTTCACGTTTTCCATCGTTTAAAAAAATAAAATAAAATAATATTCCTCAAAAAAGGAAAAAGCTAGCTATTTAGATTTGCGTCATTAACGGAAGCCGCGTTCATCGTACGAGATACCCACATAAACTGCCGTCAACAAACACCTTCCGTCACATGCCATCTCCATCTCACTTGCCGTGATTTCGACAATAAAAACATTTTACACTACTCCATACGCGCCACGTTCACAAAACCCTTGTCTTATAGTTCGGTTCTTTCTTTGATCGCAAGCGAATTTCCCGTCAATTATCAACCTTGCGAAATTCTAACGTTCTGAACAGTAGTCGTTAAGGGAGGTACAAAATCATTTAATTTGCCTTTTGCCGTAACAAAAATGACGGCCTGATTTTATTTCAGGCAGAAATGAGAAGAATTTGGCTGGCAGATGCGCATTTCTGCCTCGGCCCGGGCACCGAAGTTAATCCATGAAATTCTCAGGACTTTCAGGTAAGATTTGAATTGAACTTGAGAAATCTTTTTCCGCACAACACAAAGATATTATTCAGATTAGGCTGATAAATTCTTAACAAATGTACTATTTTTGTTTTTTCAAATAATGCAGATCGATTAAGATTTTGAAGAAATGTGAGGCTTATTTATGCTGTAATCGAGGATTGAAAGAACTATATTAAAATAATTAGAGAGATCTTTAAATTGGTGTATCTTGAAAATCCTGTCTTTGATTGGTTTGGATTTGAAATTTAGGTTGAATTAGGGATATTTAGTTTGCTGGTCCGAAACATTATTACGGTTAACAAAATATCGTGATTAGGGTTGTCAATCTCTCGGGAGAAATTCCGGGTAACTCGATCGTTCGTTTTAGATCGGCTAAATATTTGGAGAAGTTAGAACTTTGTTTAAAAGAAAGCGAATCAAATTATTATAGAGATCTGTTAATTGGCATTGTTATGAGGACGTGAGGATTTTTTAGTTCCAGATTTTTGGGCGTATCCCGTTTGAGGGGAAAGGCATTATTTTTTAAGCTTGTAGGAAGGAGATTTGTCTTTCAAATTTTCAGCCACAGGAGAGGAGAGAAGAGCGTAGCAAGCAAATACATTATTAACATTATGAAACAAATTACACATACATTTATGACCTAGACCTGTCGCATTATTGTGTTGGCTATTTGAATTAGGAACTTGCAGCATTCTTTTGGTGGTTATTTGAATTAGTAATTTGTACCATTTTTGTTTGAACTATCAATCTAGGTTAACAGAGGAGTTATTAACTTATTCGTTTGAAAGTATAATGAAAAGATAGTTACAATAATTAGATTGGGTGATCTATATGTTACAATTGATGGAAAGACTTTGAAGTTTTAATGTGGCAATGAGGACTAGAAATGTAATGAAAGAAATCATGTATCCATCGACTGTCTAGGCAGGCCTATGGAATTCTTATTGTTGTTAGAATTAGCAATAGTGTTAGTTAGAGGGCTTTATTCTTTAGTTTGCCGGTTTGAAAATATAACGGGAAATTGAATGGATTGGCTTTATGCTACAATTGTTTTGAAGAACTCTATGTTTGTCAGCAGTTTCCTGAGACAAATGATGTATGCCTGGATGGCCTAGGCTTGTGGCATTCATATCCTTGTTTTTTGAATTAGTAAATTTAGGGCAAGTTAGGAGTTTTTAGTGAAAATCAAAATCCTAGGAATTGGATGAGATGACCTTTGAGCAGTTTTTCTCTGAGTTTCAGGGACGGTGAATGGGGGACAGGTATTTTGGATGATTTTTTTTCAGATTTTGTGGACACCGGGGGGATGACTATTTAAAGAATATATAAAAATTAAAATTTGAATTTTAAAAAATAAGTAAATTAAAAATAACAAAAATAACTCAGACAAACTGAAAGAAACTGAATTTTAAAGAATGTGAACATTTAAATATATCTACTAAAAATACAAACATGAGTTCCATACAATGTCAGAGTCTGAAATGGATTCAGTTATGATGTCAGGTAATTTAACTTGCTTGGTGTAAGTTTGTCTAGTCTTATGGACATTGTTTAACAAAAAATTACGTTTTAACGGTTAAGCATATTTCCTCAGGAAAGCATAGGGTAGGGATCTCGTCGTGACACTTGTAGGCAGTCTCCCATGCTTTAGTGTGTAATGTTAACTTAACCTCCATCTAGAACAAAGCTCTTAGCTGGCAATCAAAAAAACCTTTGACCACTAATAAGAGTAGATCGCAAATTTTCCTTACGTTCAATTATTCCCAATTTTCATTTTATAATTTATTCTTTGCTTCCAACCATAGTTGGAAAACTCAACTCGGCAAAAAACTCGCCAAGCCCAAAATTGACGAGTCAACAAAACTGGAAACTTGGAAACTTTTTTTGATTTTTTTTTGTGTATTTTTCTTAAGATTTTTTATGTATCTGACGAATTTTTAGAAAGACTCATGAAGTTTTTGGGAAAAGACTCCTGCAGGAAGACTTGGTGAGTTAAAGTCATAAGACTCACAAAACCCGAAGTTTTAAGACTTGCTGAAAACTCGGCCAGTCTTCCAACTATGCTTCCAACCATTGATGCTCTCCTGTCAATGTTCTTGCTTTTGTATGGCATAATGGATGCCAAAGATCTGATGTTTAAATTTTTTTGTGTCTTACAAACTTAATTGAATGTATTTTTTGGGCTGTTGTGAATGCCCTGACATCCCTGGGATGATCAAGGGATGCCTGGATGTCCACTGGGCTGTCCCAGGGACAGAAGGGCATATTGGGATGGTTTTGTTCTTGCCCTGCTGTCCCTGGGATGTTGGGACACTGGGCTTGAAACCAGGGATGCACCCCTGGACCCCTGCCTTTGAGATACATATTTGTGAAGAACTTTAAAATTTAAAGATGGTAGCCACTCTGAAGAGAGTGAATTTATAAATGGATATTCTTAATGAAACAAATTTCCTGAACTTTGATGAAGGAGACCTTTTGCTTGTGACAGGTCTTGGTTGTTTGAATTTGAAATTCAGGGTAAGCTAGGGGTTTTAGTGTGAAAAATGACTAAAAATCACTTTTTATTAAAATTAGTGGCAAGGGAAAGAAAAGTGAACAATTATTAATTATTATAGAGTTCTTAATTGACATTGTTAAGAATAAATTATTAAATCCTGTATTCCTTAATGGCATCAAACTGTGGTATTCCTGCCCTTGTTTAAAGTAGCAATTTAGGCTAAACTAGAGTTTCTGGTTTCAAAATCTAATTATAATAACTTTAAAGTCTAAATTGTTTTTTCTATGCTGAGAAACTATTTACAGTGTATAATTTTGCTATTGATTGGGAAATGGCCCCTGCCCTTTTAAGTTGTAGAAATAATGGGGAGGTGCAACTGGTTGAGATTGTTTACACATTTCGGCATTTAGCTAAAGCTAAAAATTCTCCAAATGCTATATCAACTCGGCTATTACAAACTGTAGTCATTTTCTACATCTTGCTGAAGCATCTATCAAACAATTTGGAAGACCTTATGCACTGCTATATTTTGGCATATATGCCTATTCTGGTCAGTACTAATTCTGTTTAGGGAAGCAAAACAGTTAGCCTGATCCAACAGACTTTGAGGAGCACACAAAACCATTGATGCAGCCATGATCACCACCCAACATTTGAATATTTTCAGACCTGACATCTTTAGAGTGTACATAATTAGCATAAACGCTTGTGCCAAAAGCTAATTCCAAGCTCCAGCGGCAGCAATTTTGATTGTAAAGTTTTTTAGCAGCCCATAAAATTCTCTGCTCTGTTGATTTCTCACCCAAAAAATTACCTTATATATATATAAAAAACCCAGATTTCAAGGGTTATTTGACCCAAGATTCATTCATTACAAATAGACCATGAAGATGCATTTTGTGAAAATATTCATTTTTGTACAGAATTCTATACTAATAAATCTACCCAGGTAGTTGAGGCCACATCATCGGACAAAAATCTGCTTTTATTATTTTATAAGGTCATCTTCTCTTTCTTTCAAAGTTCCAAGTTTGGCACAAGCATGGAGAGTGGATAATAAGATTAGCAACAGGCTTGTTCAGTTTATAGTAGTTATATATGGTTTATTTAAAACTTTGAAGAACTTTAAACTCTAAGTTAAAATAGCAGTGAGAACAAAATCAAAGGGAGCAAATATAGAGATCTTGATCAGAATTTTTATGAAATGGATAATGTATATGCCTTGACAGCCATAACTAGTGTCGTCAATTTCCTTCTTGTTTGAATGAGCAATTTAGGGTGGGTTAGGGTAGTTCAGTTTGTTACTTATTGGAAATATAATGGAATTACTGAAGTCACTAGGATTTGATCAAATGACCTTCACAATAAAAATGTTTGAATTTTTGGAAAATCTTGAATTAAAAAGTTTGTAGTAAGGAAGTAGCTATGGGGATCTTAGGTTGGCATTTTATAAAATGATTAAGTCATACCTTGATGGTGTAAGACTTTCTGCCCATAAATTTCATTTCCTTGTTGGACTTATCAATCTTAGCTAAACTAGTGGATTTTAGATTGAAAATATAACAAGAAATGAATTTCCCAGGGATTGAATCCAATGACCTTTGTGCTACAAAATTTTGAAATAGTTTAAATTTTAAATTTGGTGACAAGGACTTTAAGAAAGCATATGCTATGGAGATCTTTTTAAGCAGTGTTTTCGGAACATATCATTTGTACCTCGATAGCCCAGACCTGTGATATTCATGTCCTTACAGAAGTATCAATTTAGGATAGGTTAGCTTTTTATGTTTGAAAATTGAGTTAAAAGTAGATTGAAGACATGATATTTCCATATTCCATGAAAGTGAATTATAATGTCATGCCCCCACCAAGTATCATACGATCACAGCCTCTTAAAATTATAACATAGGCTGATTAATTAAAGGTGGTGTCAAGATGCTAGTGATTCTATTAAAAGATTTAGTTAAAACCAAATTAAGAGTTTTTATGGCAGCGATTAAAGATGAAGGATTGCAACCCTTCCAAGGGCAGCGATGGTGAAAGGTGGTGACTCTTTCACCAATAAGGTATAAAGGAGAATTCATTTCCTTGAGAGGGAAGGAGGAAAACAATTAAGAATAAATATTATGTGACTCCTTGTAATGTGAAAGATTGACTCCTTGTAATGTGAAAGGTTTTGACTCCTTCAAATATGAAAGGTTGTCACTCCCTCAATAATAAGATATAAAGGGAGATCATTTCCTTGTGGAGAAATCATCAATTGGGAATGAATCAATGAATGAATTTGGAAATAAATTATTATTCTCAAAGGGCAGCAATGAAGGGCGGCGACTCATTTATTGTGAAGGGTGGTGACTTCTTCAAGAAATGGATATAGAGGGCAAATCAGTTCATTGACATTCAATCAGCACTGAATCTATCCATCAAGAAATAAAGCAATCAAAATATAAAAAAGATCAATCAAGCAATCATCAATAAGTCTATCAATACATCAAGCATCAAATCATTCAAGCATCAAATCATTCAATCATCAAATCATTCAAGCATCGAATCATTCAATCATCAAATCATTCAAGCATCATTCAAACAATTACTTGTCAATCCATCAAGAAATAACAATCAGCAAAAGAAATCAGCAATATTCTAACAAATTTATCAAGCAATCAGTTTTGAATTTGAGGAAGTGTCTTGCAAATAGGAAGGACAAAATCCCTTCCAAGTTCATGAGAGGATAAGGACGAAAACCCTTATTACTCTTATCAAGTTTGGACAAAAATCCAAATCTTGGTCAAGGAGGACAAAAACCTTCCAAGGTGGACTAAGAGTCGGAAGGATGAAAACCCTTTCATGCTCTTGGCAAGTTAAGGACAAAAACCCTTGATATTGTCACTGTTGAGTTAGGGACGAAAACCTTTAATTCAGCATATTTGTAAGTATTTCCAAAGAATTCACGACATGATTGATTTTGAGAATTGTGCTATGATTTATTGATCTAAAATTCTAAATATTATCATAAATTCTTAATCTTTGATTAAGCTATTATCATTTTGAGTAAATATTATTGTTTTAAGGCAAAAAATGAGGAATATCCCAAAAAGGGACATTACATGTAATGCTTATTGTAGAAAATTGTGTAGAAGTAGATGTCTCAGGTATTGGATTTGATGAGCTTTACACTACAAATGTTTACTTTGGCATGTTCTTTTGATGTTTTTGGGAATTGGCTGTTGTGAGATTGCATTATGGCTTTATGCTGGTTAATGCATAACTTCGCTTCTCAGAAATGTAATTATTTTTTGGGAATTGAAATGTAGACTCTACTTAGAAGAATCTTATGAGAGTGCTCGAGTTTATTATGGCACCATAAACCGAGGCACCATAAACTGACATCTTTAAGTAGAGAATACGGATATCTTGCATATCTTGTGCTTTTGCTATATTTGTTGCCTTTGAGAATTTATTTTTGGCAGATTGTGTTGTTATAACACAACTTACTGGTTTATTTGCTGAAATGTACAAAAGAAGGTCAGCAATATCTACCACACTGTATAGAAGAACTCTGTTTTCTGCATGAACCAAATACTCTTTTTTACTCTGTTTGCAGAAACAATTAAGTTGGAGATCTGCAAATCTAGAGATTTTTATACATAGAAATTGTAATAGTCATTCTACCATCTACTATCTACACAGGAGAATGCTTCATGAAGCTTAGAACCTTTGGCCTAGAAGCCATGCTTCAACCCAGGTCATCATCATGGTAAATTCTATGCCTTGCCACTAAATCATGGCTGATGGGACACCACATATCTAGAAATAATGCAAGTGCAGATTCCACTTTATTGTCCATGATTTGGATCAATTGATGATGTTCTGAAATTGCAATGACATCTTAAAATCATCCTTCTATGAATGAATGTCTAAATCTGAGGACAGCTCGATTATCTTGCAGTTTCACATTTCATGATTGCATCTGCTCTTTTAGGTGTCATGTATTCCCAGACAAAGACTACTAATTACACTTTGCAAGTGAAAAGAAAGGGCCAAGAAAACATTAAAGCTTCTTTGTTATGATCCGACTTTTGGGTATAGAGATGTGCTGGCTTTATATTCAGAGTTCACACATGCACTATCTGGGGGAGAGGGGAGTGTTACTTGCCCTTCAGAAGTTTTAAATTTCATTTTCATTATTTTATAAAGTTCATTGGCTACTGCCATGGGAAGGATGGAGTTATGAGAATTGTTTTATCCATTCAGCTCCAGATCCAGGTCATGATTTTGGATGGGTTATGGTCAATTGTTCAGAGAAAGGTCATAGCATTAAACTTGCCATGGAAGAATATTAGCTAGGGGTATGGTCAATTGTTCAGGGAAAGGCCATAGTACTAAACTTGCCATGGAAGAATATTAGCCAGATTGCTCTATGTTTGCTATTCCGGGCATGGCAGACATTGTTCCAGGAGTCTAATGGCTTACTACTTTGGGAAAAATTGAGATGAACTTCCAGGATCAATTATCAGAAATTCATCTTACTCTATATATCATGGCAAGGAAAAATTTATATCTTATGTCAGTCTAACAAAAAAGTAATTTTCTTGACAACCATGCCAGTGATTTTGACCATTTATGGTATTTTACTTTGGTCAGATTAATGTTTATGAAAAAAATCAGATTAATAAAATACTAAACATGGATACTGTATCCCGTTCTAATAATAACGGTGATTCCTCTATGTATGTGTCATCATCTTCCTTCAATAATTTCTCATCTGTTAGGTTTGCAAACAGATTGAGAAATCTATGATAACATACAGCACTCTAGCAATTCATGACTTCTGTAAGATAATCTAGTTACAAAGTACAATAGAGTTTTCAGATATTGTAATACATTACTGAAGGTCTAGCTATTTAATTGAGAGTAGAATGTGACACCAAGAAGATGATTATTTACCTTACTGAAGACTAAAAATCGTCTATGGAGAATGCTTTTATGTAATGTCCCCTTTTTGAAATAGGATTTAACAATAAATAATTATAAAATTAAAATATAAAAAAAAGTAAAAATAAAATTCAATATAATTAAAATTTAATGAATGGTCAAAAGGCATGAAATGAAGAGTTGTGACTCCCTCAAACATGAGATATAAAAGGGACAAGAGTTCATTTTACAAAAGAAAAAAGAAAAGAAAGAAGGGAGCATATGAATCAAGGAGCGATTAATGGAAGAAGAAAGGAATGGGAAGGAAATAAGGAAGTGACTCTTCTAAAGGGCAGAAACTTGAAGGGTTGTACTCTTTCAAAAGATGGTAATTGTGAAAGGTTGTGACTTTGCAAAGGGGCAGACATGATGAAGAGGTACTTCTCCCTTACATTGGAAGATATAGGGGAGGGTTTCATTTGAGGAGGACATGCGAGATCAATTTGGAAAATAATTTATTATTCTCAAAAGGCAATGAAGGGTGGTGACTCTGTTCTTATGAAAGTGGTGACTCTTTCACCAATAAAGTATAAAGAGAAACCATTCAACATTCAAGGATCACTTATCAATCACTACCCAATGCAATAAATCAGCACTCATTCAATCGCACTCATGAATCCATCAAATCGATCATCAATTATCAAATCAAGCAAACAATCAATCAGCAAATTGTCATCATAAATTATCAATTCATATTCAATCAATCAAACACAACGTCTATCATTCAAACATCAACTATTCAAGCATTAACCATTCTAGCCTCAAATCATCTAAATATCAATCATTAATACAACAGTCATTCAAATATCAATCACTAAGATATCAATAAATCAGATAGATTAGATAAAGGAAATAAGGATTTGAAATAATAAGAGATCTCTTGAATAAATGTTATTTTTGAAGAATATTATTGAAGTAAGTT
>VDFB02260965.1:0-44165 GCA_007258455.2 Sequoia sempervirens | reverse complement strand
AAAAAAACACCTTCCAACTAAAGCAAGTCAGCAATTATAAGTAATTAATAATATCAAGTTTCCACAATCCATATTGTTCTCTTTCAATGATTTTTGGATTAGATCGTGTGAGAAATTTTTGCATCAACGTTTCGGATCACACTCCGTGATCTATCATTAGGATGAAAGCAAAGAGATCATGGAAAGATAATTCTACGTAAATCAACACTTTATAAATAAGTAAATTACATACACTATATTATGGAGCCTATAATTATTATGATAACTTACAATTGTACATACATTATCGTTATTCCTATTCTAAAATTATTGTGTTTATACTACTTGGTTAATTTTAACTGTAACTTGATTCCCTGTGGCCTCTCTAACTACTCACTTAACTATAATTTATCATTCTTTGATACAATTTTTTTAAAAACTCACTTTATATACAAAGATGTAGAAACTTAAATTAGCCAAAAGGATTTCTATTGAAAAATAGTTTCTCAAAGCTTCAAAATAATATAGTTAGATTTAAAGAAATTCTTAATTTCAAATTTTTATTATACAAATTATTATATTTGTAAGGTCTCTTTCAAATTATTTTGGATTAAATTGTCTTAATTTAGTTTAAAAAGCTGATATTTTGAATCATATTACATGATTTTTTATCAGTATTAAATGATTATAGATCATATTGTATAATCCAAAATATCTGATTTTTTATAATTCTTAACCCAACTTAATTAAAATAATAGAAAGATAATATTTATGATTGAAAGTACTATTGAAATGTATTATCAATGATTTTTGGACAATGGACTGAATTATTGTACATATTTGTTGTCTTTCAGATTCGTCTGATTCTTATTTTAAATTGATTAGCTGCTGCTGTTGTATGCATTGTATTTTATTTGGAGAAGCTTAGTGAGCCTGCTACACCACATTTGTGACAGTACAAATTGTTCCTGCTACTTTTGATGAGATCATAATATTTCTTCATTTTGAAAATGTCATTTCTAAGTTAGGATTTAAGTCTCTGGATAAATCTAAACAGAAACAATTTAGCATCTAGAGATGAGGGAAAAAATATTCAATCTGCCTTTTCAGGACACCTTCATCCTCTTTATTCTTCTAATTGACAAATGGCGTGGAAGAGAAGCCTGAATCTTACAAAGAAGAGTTAATTCTCCAAATGAAAAATGGTTCAAGAGGAACTCAAAAGTTACGAAAAATTCCAAACAAATTTTAAAAAGGTACAACGATAAAAAAAAAAATTGCATGTAATATTGGCCTATGGGCCAAAATATGAACGCAAATTAAAGGTAGTATTATAGTCAATGTCAAACATTATATCAAAGTAGGGTATATTCATATGTATTTCTCTTGGTTACAATTCAATTTATCATAAGAGTTGAGTATAAGAGTTGAGTATAGATTGAGGAAAATATTGTTGATTTTATAATTCTCGAGAAATAGTGTTTTTACTTTTAATTTCAAGATATTCAGATTAAGATTTTTTTTTTGTTTACTTGTTACACTTTTCTTTATAGGTGTAAATTTCAGATTTTTACTTTAAAATAAAGCTGATTCAAAACAAATTGAAAGTGATTACATCTATGTTACTCAAGCATCTTCATGCTAAAAGATCATCTAGATTGAAGACATCATTCACATTGAATTTGGTACTACCCCACTCATTATTGTTTCAATCTTTTAAGTAGTAACTATGATACACCAACTTAGATGATGGGTCAATGCTTTGGTTGACTTATTTAGATACCCCTATTACATTTTTTATTGTTCTACACAATTACTACAACAAAAGATCTACTTTGGCCAATATATAAAACCTTCTAAGTTCTACTAAACCTTATGGGCATGAACATGGAAATGTTTCCTCTATATAATTATTGAATCAATACACTAAATCTTTCTACAAGGAAGATAAGTAGAGTTATTAGAGATTATATCTATGGAGCTTGTAGATAGTCAAGATGGTTAGAGCCAATTAGAAAAAAATTACTTCAATATTTAGACCTTTAATCATACATATCTTTTCTTTGAGGACGAGCTTGAACCTAGCCTACAAGTTACACTAAAATCCAATATATTTACAATTTAGAGGTCCGTTGAAAGTAATTCATATTTTGTTCACACACACTCTATATATAACTTAGACTAATCACCATATAGCTCATGTGCATTGTATTTATTATATTTGTTCAATGAGGCCTACAACTAACTATGAGATTGAGAAGTAATTAGTTTTCCTCTTTTGAGACTCATATAACTCTCTCCATACATCTAGATGCCTTATGAGAATCAAATATGCTTGATTCTTTTCTTTCCCTTGATGTTTGATCTTCATTATTTTTTGATGAGAGTTAACTCACACAACACACTTAAAATAGAGATTGAACACATTCAACATATGAATTTCATTAATTCAAAATGATTTCTTATTACAAAAAAAGAAAAATAAAACAAAATAGAGGATAAAAGCTTCAATAGGTTACATCATATTATACCTTACAATACCCTTGTTTATGGAGCTTTATGTCTCTTTTGTATCTTCAAATATGGTTTTGTATTTTCTCTCCATCCTTTCTCAAAACCTACCACTCTCCACTATCTTTTCCCTGCCTTGGAAATGCCAAAAATATTCCATAGTTTCCCTTAGGAACCTCCTTTCATGTTTTGGAATGTGTAACTCCTATAAAAAACAATGACTCAAATTTTGGGAGTCATAACTTTTGTTTTAGGCACTCAATTGATTTTATCCAACTTTGAATTCTTTGAATAATATTTTCTAATTTTCTCTCCTTATATTGATTATTCATTTTAGTGAGATACTTCGATACCTCAAAACATAAATTCTTCATGTGTTTTGTAAAATATTTTGTATTTTCATTTTTCTTCTGGGTATGTGTAGGATCATCATGGAAAAATCAGGCCCTTAAGTGGCAAAAATTTCAGAAAAATTAGAGTTAGGAAACTTGACGTAAAAATTTGAATAATTTATCTATATTATTTCAAAAATATGTAAGAATAAAATCTATAGAAAATTGAATGTAGTTTCTAAAGAAATGGACGGTTGAGATTAAACCCACATGGCCAAGATGTAGGGCTATGGTGAGTTGAGAACTCACAAGCCCTCACATCTTGACATGTGACATGTGAAGTGGCTTGAAAAAGATGATGTGCAAATGAGGTGGAAGAAGAGTACATGACATGGAGGTACTACATAGTACTTTGAGATTTGGACAAGATCTCATAAAGGAGGTCCTTGTCCCCATGTGGGTGAGAGGACATGTGAGGAATTAAAAATTCCTCAAATATCCACATGGAGATGAGAGAGAATTTAAAAATTCTTTGAAATGCATTGGGAGATTAAATGTGAATTAAAAATTCACATAGGGAAAGGGGTGCCTTCTCCAAAAAGAGAAAACCTTTAATAAAGTTGACTTATGACACATTCCATAAATAACATGGAGATTAGGTTGACCTAATTAAGTGATTAAGGTTGTGCAAATACCTGTTTAGACAAATTAATGACATATTAGAGGCAAGTGGGAGAAGGGGAAGAGTTCACATGTGACTTGATGTGACAAGTCAAAGATCACATGGGGAAGAGAAAAATGGAAGGGATAAATGAATGAAACAAATGGAGAGTTGGATTAGGAATGGAAGGATAGTGAGCAATGGAAGAGAGGACAGAGGCCAAAAGGAGGATGGAAGACAAGAATGCACACCCTAAATGGAGAGGAGAATTAGGATCAAGAAAATGGATGCATTGATGTGGAAGAATTAAATAAATGTCACATTTATTTAGACCATTTCGATGAAAAGAGAATTAAAGAGATACAGACAAATAATCTTAGGATTTGATATTCATGATATTAATTAAACAGTTTTATATTAATGAATTAATGCAAAATAAGGGGATGTTTAGATGAAAAGGGACAAATTTGATAAATTAAGGGGTCCCAAATTTAGTGTTCACCGTATCCTTGAATCTGCTCATAGCAGTAAAACACCTTATTACACCCCATTTTCTATAAGAATTTAGAAATGTAACTTAGAAGGAAGTTCTCTCTAAGGATTTTAAAATTTCTCAAAAATAACAATCCCATTAAAAATCGGCCCAAAAAAATTGAATTCTTGATTTGGGAGGAATTTTTTAATTAGATTTTGTTATTTGATGAATTTGTCACATTTTTGGTTTAATTTCCTGTTTGAATTTTAATATTGTGCAATTTCTTCAAACTATTTGAATTGTCCAACTCAGAGTACTTTGTGATGGATAAATTAGCTAATGAGTCTGCTAGATGGTTTACCTCTTAGCATGATAAGTTGTTTAATAGTTGTTTCATTTGACCAAAGATGTAATTTAGTTTCCAATTCTTTGAGAATTTTTGAGTAATTATAATTATAACAACCAGAGAATCTCCCTCAATTTGTAAGTTTTGAATGTTCCTCTATGAGGTCAACTTTAGTCTTAATATCAAAGCATTTAATTCAACTACATTGTTAGAATCATCTAAAATATTTTAGAATGATCTCTTAGAACAACTATCCTTGATTTACTTGGATTGCCTTTAGAGGCACAATAAAAACTTATTTTGATGAAATTTGACGAAGGGGGTAATCATTGCACCATGCTTCCATATTTTTTAATGTTTTTATAATGGTCCAAAATCATTGGAGGGTGGGAGGTTGATGAACTAGACTATTTCTTTTCTAAATATCCTGTTATTTATTTCAATCCAGATTTTCCAAATTATCAAGATGGAGAGGCTTAAATCTCATATAAAGAGAGGGATAGGTTTGAAATAGTTAAAATATGGAGTTAAGCAAGGGACCAAATCATTTGAGTTATTTTGAAGCCAAAACTAATGTAAGAGATCGATTGAAGCTACACTTGAGAAGATCTAGATCTTCATAAGTTGATCCACAAATAATACAAAGGAAGAGTGGATTGATCCCCAATCTATCTAATCTCACGCTAGTTAAAATTATGTTATTTAGAGCTAGCCAAGAAAAAGATCCAACCTTTGGTAGACATGAAGGGCCCCAACATAGACACATTGGCTAGTTCCCTTGTTTCTCCACTTTTATTGAAGATGAATACCCTTCTTTAACTTGTATATACCTAATTTTGAAGTTGACCATATTAATATATCTTCTTTTTATGAAAATGAGTTTTTTCTCTTAAAAATATTGGCTTTGAATAAAGCTTTCAATTTTTGGACCTCCAGAAATGAAAATGGTCAACGAATTTCCATGAGGTTACCAGAGGGGAAGCAAATTGGTCTACCTTGAAATAGTCTTTAATTATAGTACCCCAATGTTTTTTTAAAAAAAATAATCCATCTAATACTAATCACTTAGTTGGTTGAGGGGCTTGTGGTCATTCTAGAAATCTTCCTTGAAAAGGGTTTTTCCTTCATTGTGGATCACCCAAGAGAGGTGGGGAAGAATAACCTACCTACAAGAGGCTAGTAAATTCCACATTCTTGATCCTTTTGGAAGATCAACCACTATGAAAATTATCTCTCTTTCTAAAGAATCTAAATATTTATGCCTCATATATTTTTCTCTACTTGGTTTTAAAATTTACATGGTGTCTCCATGCTAGTTTTTCTCCCAAGGCCATATTTTGAGCTTCTAGATTTTGTATCCGCACATCTTCCTCATTTTTTGGTTTACATCTTTTCCCATTAAAGAGATTTTTTTTTGTGTGGATATTTATTGAACCAAAAGAACATTCTTAGTTAGTTTTGAATTTCTTTAGTAGCCCCTTTGGGAATTTTCAATATTGACATCATGTAGATTGGGATTGCATGAATTATTACCTTTGTCAGGTTGATCTTGTCTACTAGTGTTAACCATTTTTATTTCAAGGAAGAAATTATTTTGATAAAAGATGATAATACATTTTCCTCGAAATAGTTTTTGTTGCTACCTAAAAATAGAGGAATTCCTAGGTATTTGCATGGTAGAGATTCACTTGAATATCCCAACAAATTTGCACTACTATTTTTTACTTTCGGGGAAGCATTTAGAAAGAAGATTTTAGATTTGGCTACATTGACAAGTTAACCCAATGCTAGACAATATAATGAAATGATTTGTTGAATATTCTTATCTTATTCTAACTTATCTTGGCCAAAGAGAAATTTATCATTTACAAACAAGGAATGAGTTATGGGTTCTAGAAAAGATATAATTTTGATGCCCTTGCACACAAGTTTTGAGAGTTTGCAACATAAATAGACCTACTCAAAGTTTCAACTATGACTATAAATAGGGATGAAGAGAGAGGATCCCCTTGTCTAACTCCTTGGGAAGGGAAAAAATCCACAAGGTTTTCCTTAACAAAAAAACTTACCCTCGAAATACATGAATACATTCATTTATACCAACTTTATAGAAGCTAAAATTCTCAAGGATAGCGAGTAAGAATTTCCAACAACCCAATCATATGATTTCATCATATATAGTTTAAGTAGCATTGAAGAAAGTTTCTCTTTCTAGATAAAGTGTAGAAACTCACGAGAGACCAATGCTCCTTTTGAAGTTTCCCTACTTGGGACAAAAAATCTTGTTCTTCAAAGATTAATGATGGAAAGAGAGGGGCAAGTTTGAGGGAAATATATTTGGTGAATATTTCAACACATCCTTGCATCCACACACTCTTCTCAATAATTCATCTTTCATTTATACCATTCCCAAACTTAAAAACATCTTTCAAGGTCTGCTATGCACCTCAAATGTGTAAATTCAAATTAGGTCAACACAAAAAAATTATTATGGTGGAGAGGAATGAAGGTGAACCACATCACACCTTAACCTAGACCTAAATCCACATATACATGTCATGCCATGCTACTAAAAACACTGAAGCATAAAACTATGTTGACACCATTAAACATTTAAGTACACACTTCCTCAAATCCAAAGATGACTTGCATACCACACACAAAACTTAAACACAATCTAGAATATTTCATCAACACCCTAAAATCCTACAAGTCCTTCACAACATCATACACCTAAAGAACATATAATCAGTATGTACACCCAATTAACCTTCCACACATTGTAACTCATGAATCCAACCTTGCAGACCACCAAAACTCAAAAAAATCAAACTAATCCAGATTTGCAAGACCAAAAACCACACCGCAGAGAAATGCGGAGAGAAACCATTTCTCCCAAACAACAATACATCGCAATTCACACATTGGTGAACACTTCTTCTGAATGATCTAGAACTTGAAACTTTGGATATATAAAACCTCTGAAAACCTCTGAATAACATATATGAACTACAAAAGCATATCTTGAATCATGAAAAAATATGGAGCAAAACACTCAACACTATTTTGCCACATTGTTTCCTCTTATATTCAAATTTTCTCAAAAGCACTTGGAAACCAAGCACCACAAACACCATCTCAATATCTGCAACACCTTCTCAGCATCTCAACCACATAAGAGGTTGAACATCCACAAACATATGCTCATCAAAGCAATGCTAGAGGTTGACATTAGTGACACTACTAATGACAACATAACACAACCAATCATTTAAGCATCTCCATAGGTTGACATCAATGTAACAACAAATATATGTTGAAATCAATGACAACACAAACTTCCAATAGATGGGGTGCAATGACACATTAAAAAAATAAGCAACTTTCCTTTTTTGAATTAAACCTCTATGATAGAATCCTAGCAAATTTTATGAAGTGATATATTTTTAAAGAAATAAGCTTATCTTAGCATTGAATGTCCTTGAATGTGTTTGGATGTCTTAATTAAAATGTAAGGAAACTAACAAATGTTGTGATTTGACTAGTCTAGTGATATTGAAATACAAATGTGACATGGAGCTATGTAAGAGTAATTCAATGAAATATTTATTCACATACATTGAAGGAGGCACTACCAATTATGATTAAATTCTAAAAAGTGTGCCTACAGAAAATGTAAATTATTTTTCTATGATGAAAGAGTTACACTTTGGTGTATTAGTTGAGCAAGGAAAGATATTTTTCATTGCTTTTCCTTATTTTTCTATGATGAAAGAGTTACACTTCGGTGTATTAGTTGAGCAAGGAAAGATATTTTTCATTGCTTTTCCCCTAATACCACTGATCTAGAGGTGAATGGTTTTAAGTCATTACTTATAGGAACTATACATGACTAAAGTTTGTTCTTTTAGGTAAATAATAATCTTATATTTGACTTTGTGAGTAGTGAAAGTTGGAAACCTTAGGGCATTAACTTGGAAAGGGAAGAACATTTTGATAGACTTTCAATGCCACATTCATGTTGAGGTAAATCTAAACATCTATGACTCATTAATTTATTTTAATGAGCTATATAAATAGGTCTACAATTTGTAGTCAATGTATCAAATTAAGTGGAGTGGTGGGCCCATAACGAACTTTGACACAACAACATAACTTGTTAATAAATTTATTAAATGAAGTACTATTATCATGCTTGAAACAGTCTTATTGTCTTCTAATAATGCATGGAAAAAAATTGAGGCCTAATGATAATACAATTTTTTTATAAGTATTTTTGCATATAAAAAAACATTTTAACATATTCAAACATTATAAAAAAACTAGTAAATAATAATAATAATCATAATATATTATTGACAATCTATGCAGTTGTTGCTATTTAAAACTAGAAAATTGTAATAGTAGCATGTCTATCAAGAAGAACTAATAACCATGACATTAATTTAAATATAAATATATATCAAGTATATCTAAACTATAATACATTGACCTAAAAAACACATAAAAGAGAAAAGTAGGACACACTTATGATACTTTCACCATGACACATAGTTGTGCATACCTATAGTGTCTAAATATGACAATTAACTCCACATATCAAACAATTTTTTTCTCGCAATCATCTATTCAAAATTGTCCTTGAAATACTAAGTCATACCTTGTTTGAAAAGTAAAATATTATAAAATTGACACATATATACAATTAGAATTCATTGATTTTTTTTACTGTCTACTAACATTCTCTCCTTTCATGAAATACAAATATTGATAAGATGCTATTAAAGAAACAAAAATACAACAATACAATCATCAAATATAGTTCTAAAGTCACTAAACATGACACTCTTTATTGATGTACATAGATTGCAAGGAGCCTTCAATTACTTATTGCAGATGAAAGAGAAGTATTAATATGTAATATATTCCTATTTTTTATATTTTGTTGGATTGATAAATTGCCAATTATTTTTTGTGTGGTCATTTTTATATTATGTTGTGACTATTTTATTTTTAAAATCATATATTTATTTTATTCTCAACTTTAATAATTTAACTTTAGAACGTAATTCCATATCACTAATTTAAAAAAATATTAATATATACTTTAATATATAAAATTCTTAGTGGTTGTCATATAAATATGACAAGGTGGGTGAAATATTAATGTTTCCAAGGTAAAAGAAATGTAATGCATTGTCCATTGCCTACAAATTCAAGAGTCCATCAAAGTATCTTTCCCATACAAAACATTTCAAAATCCACTCAAATAATTTGGTAATAAGACAATTTAAACATATGTCCAACCAATGAGTTCAGCTTTATTGACGCCTCAAATCTTTCTTGGCACACCTCTAGACAACAAGTACATTCGGTTGAATATAATAATATATTTCAATTTCTCAAATGGACGGATATAATTTTATATTAGAGAGGACAATTGTATCTTAGAAAACCCTACATTGACTTACAGATTACACAGTGTTGTCTTTTGTGTATAGACATGTACATATATGACATAATGCACAGTATAAACAATAGTACAAATTTGTCCATTTCTTTGACAATGGGGATAAAATCATATTGAATTTTATATGGGTTCCGTAACAGGAAAATTGGCTCAATGTTTTGGTTTTCAGGATTTAAGGGTGAAGACTTTATGTTTTCCATGCCTTCACAATCATCTAGTCATACAAGTTCTTTTTATCCATTTAAAATATATTTTGAAAAATAATGGAATTGCTGATTTAATTAGGTATGTTATTTTTATATTTATAGAGAATTAGATATTTAGTTGTGTTCTAATTCTTTTATTAATCTCCAGATTATAATTTCAAGATTTAGGCATATTATTTTGAATTATATTATTGTTTTCTCAATTATAAGTTATACTAAATGCAAGCAAAAAAAACACCTTCCAACTAAAGCAAGTCAGCAATTATAAGTAATTAATAATATCAAGTTTCCACAATCCATATTGTTCTCTTTCAATGATTTTTGGATTAGATCGTGTGAGAAATTTTTGCATCAACGTTTCGGATCACACTCCGTGATCTATCATTAGGATGAAAGCGAAGAGATCATTGAAAGATAATTCTACGTAAATCAACACTTTATAAATAAGTAAATTACATACACTATATTATGGAGCCTATAATTATTATGATAACTTACAATTGTACATACATTATCGTTATTCCTATTCTAAAATTATTGTGTTTATACTACTTGGTTAATTTTAACTGTAACTTGATTCCCTGTGGCCTCTCTAACTACTCACTTAACTATAATTTATCATTCTTTGATACAATTTTTTTAAAAACTCACTTTATATACAAAGATGTAGAAACTTAAATTAGCCAAAAGGATTTCTATTGAAAAATAGTTTCTCAAAGCTTCAAAATAATATAGTTAGATTTAAAGAAATTCTTAATTTCAAATTTTTATTATACAAATTATTATATTTGTAAGGTCTCTTTCAAATTATTTTGGATTAAATTGTCTTAATTTAGTTTAAAAAGCTGATATTTTGAATCATATTACATGATTTTTTATCAGTATTAAATGATTATAGATCATATTGTATAATCCAAAATATCTGATTTTTTATAATTCTTAACCCAACTTAATTAAAATAATAGAAAGATAATATTTATGATTGAAAGTACTATTGAAATGTATTATCAATGATTTTTGGACAATGGACTGAATTATTGTACATATTTGTTGTCTTTCAGATTCGTCTGATTCTTATTTTAAATTTATTAGCTGCTGCTGTTGTATGCATTGTATTTTATTTGGAGAAGCTTAGTCAGTCTGCTACACCACATTTGTGACAGTACAAATTGTTCCTGCTACTTTTGATGAGATCATAATATTTCTTCATTTTGAAAATGTCATTTCTAAGTTAGGATTTAAGTCTCTGGATAAATCTAAACAGAAACAATTTAGCATCTAGAGATGAGGGAAAAAATATTCAATCTGCCTTTTCAGGACACCTTCATCCTCTTTATTCTTCTAATTGACAAATGGCGTGGAAGAGAAGCCTGAATCTTACAAAGAAGAGTTAATTCTCCAAATGAAAAATGGTTCAAGAGGAACTCAAAAGTTACGAAAAATTCCAAACAAATTTTAAAAAGGTACAACGATAAAAAAAAATTGCATGTAATATTGGCCTATGGGCCAAAATATGAACAAAAATTAAAGGTAGTATTATAGTCAATGCTAAAAATTATATCAAAAAGGGTCTATTCATGTGTATTTCTCTTGGTTACAATTCAATTTATCATAAAGAGTTGAGTATAGTTTAAGGAAAATATTGTTGATTTTATAATTCTCGAGAAATAGTGTTTTTACTTTTAATTTCAAGATATTCAGATTAAGATTTTTTTTTTGTTTACTTGTTACACTTTTCTTTATGGGTGTAAATTTCAGATTTTTACTTTAAAATAAAGCTGATTCAAAACAAATTGAAAGTGATTACATCTATGTTACTCAAGCATCTTCATGCTAAAAGATCATCTAGATTGAAGACATCATTCACATTGAATTTGGTACTACCCCACTCATTATTGTTTCAATCTTTTAAGTAGTAACTATGATACACCAACTTAGATGATGGGTCAATGCTTTGGTTGACTTATTTAGATACCCCTATTACATTTTTTATTGTTCTACACAATTACTACAACAAAAGATCTACTTTGGCCAATATATAAAACCTTCTAAGTTCTACTAAACCTTATGGGCATGAACATGGAAATGTTTCCTCTATATAATTATTGAATCAATACACTAAATCTTTCTACAAGGAAGATAAGTAGAGTTATTAGAGATTATATCTATGGAGCTTGAAGAAGTCGAGATGGTTAGAGCCAATTAGAAAACTTTTACTTCAATATTTAGACCTTTAATCATACATATCTTTTCTTTGAGGATGGGCTTGAACCTAGCCTACAAGTTACACTAAAATCCAATATCTTTACAATTTAGAGGTCCATTGAAAGTAATTCATATTTTTTCCACATACACTCTATATATAACTTAGACTAGGGTGATCCCACAATAGTGGTTTACACTTTTTGGCCTAACTGGACACTAATATTTTTTTTTTTAACACAATCTCCACATTCGGGCACCTATAGCGATTAAATCGTAAAGAATTTGAAGATGATGCATACTAGAGTCTTGTCATATTTTGTCTGTAGACTCTAAAAATATTTTTTTCAATTTTTTTGGAATCAGATTGCACTTCTTTTTCCATCTCCCACGAAAATTGGTTTTTTTCAAAAAAAGCATTTTTAAAAAGTGATGCACACCGTATAACGCATAACTTTTTCCTTGAAATAAAATTCCAATTCTTTCAAATTTAGATTGTAACTCCTCGATATCTAGTGCTTCCACTTGGTTAGATAGTTTTATTGAATATTTTTCTTTTAATCAAGTTTTTAAAGTCAAATCAATTACAATTCGGACATAACGACCCAGATATGCATAACTTTAATGTATGTATCAAATTCTTTTTTTTTGTTGGATCAAGGACTCCAATATCTGGTGCACTCATATTTTTAATTTTTTTTTTTTGATAATCTTCTATTTTTCCACTTGTGTAGAACAGAGAGTTTTGTTTTCAGTGAAAAACCTATATTTAATAAAACTTAAAAAACAGATAGATAATATAATCAAAACATACTAAAATTATATTCGTTGGATAACTCGTTTTGAGGGGAACCCGATACTAATTGGGTTTTTGAGATCTTCTCCATTTTCATTCTGAAATCGAGCTTCGAAACACAAAATTTTCAACAATTTTGGTGCCTTAGGAACCAAGGGTGAAAAAAGAGGGGTTCAGCCGAACAAGTGTTCGGTCGAACATCTTGGAAAGGTTCGGTCGAACTAGGGTTCGACCGAACCCATGTTCAGCCGAACCACCAATCCATGCAATTAAAAAAAGTAATTAAATGAAAGCTTTTTTTGTTTTAGCCATACTAAAAGGGTTCAGCCGAACCTAGGTTCGGCCGAACCCACTCTAGTATGATTTTTTAATAGGGGATTTCATTGGTTCAGCCGAACCATGGGTTCGGCTGAACCCTAAGGTTCGACCGAACCCTAAGGTTCGACCGAACCCATTTGATATGAGGAATGGGAAAATTTTGAAATTTCCTTCCTCTTCAAAAGTGTAAACCACTTATGTGGCTTCACCCACTAATCACCATATAGCTCATGTCATAGTATTTATTATATTTGTTTAGTGAGGCCTAAAACTAAATATGAGATTGAGAAGTAATTAGTTTTCCTCTTTTGAGACTCATATAACTCTCTCCATACATCTAGATGCCTTATGAGAATCAAATATGCTTGACTCTTTTCTGTCCCTTGACGTTTGATCTTCATTATTTTTTGATGAGAGTTAACTCACACAACACACTTAAAATAGAGATTGAACACATTCAACATATGAATTTCATTGATTCAAAATGATTTCTTAATACAAAAAAAGAAAAATAAAACAAAATAGAGGATAAAAGCTTCAATAGGTTACATCATAATATTATACCTTACAATACCCTTGTTTATGAAGCTTTATGTCTCTTTTGTAGCTTCAAATATGGTTTGTATTTTCTCTCCATCCTTTCTCAAAACCTACCACTCTCTACTATCTTTTCCCTGCCTTGGGAATGCCAAAAATATTCCATAGATTCCCTTAGGCACCTCCTTTCATGTTTTGGAATGTGTAACTCCTATCACAAACAATGTCTCAACTTTTGGGAGTCATAACTTTTGTTTTAGGCACTCAATTGATTTTATCCAACTTTGAATTCTTTGAATAATATTTTCTAATTTTCTCTCCTTATATTGATTATTCATTTTAGTGAGATACTTCGATACCTCAAATATAAATTCTTCATGTGTTTTGTAAAATATTTTGTATTTGCATTTCTCTTCTGGGTATGTGCAGGATCATCATGGAAAAATCAGGCCCTTAAGTGGCAAAAAATTTAGAAAAATCAAAGTTAGGCAACTTGATGTGAAAATTTGAATAAGTTATCTATATTATTTCAAAAATATGTAACAATAAAATCTATAGCAAACTGAATGTAGTTTCTAAACTAATAGTTTTTTTTTTTTTTTTTAAATCTATTTAGTAAAACTTTGAAATTTCAATATAGTAGTACTTAAATTTTAGTGAAAAAATAAGAAGTAGGTGTCCATCTAACCACCATAACCACAATAAAATGATAATTATTTTTTATAAGATTTTAGATATAAGTAGAGGACTCATGTCGATGTGATGCATATTTTTTTGTAATTTTTTTCCAAGTAAATAATTAATTATGAATTTTTTATTACAACTTTTAAAAAATATAAAAACTGTATGTTTGACCACCTTAACTTGGTCAAAACTTCATGAAATTCAATTTTTTTTTTTTTTAATCCTATAGTATGTAAAGCATAGAATGTGACACATGTTTTGGATTAAAAAAATGTGATACCATTTGAAAGCTATAGATGTTTTTCAATCAACCTATCAATCAAGACTTTAGTCAATTCAAATAGAAATGAATAATAATTACTTATTAAATTAAAATTAAAAAATAATTTATATTGGTGGAAAGCTGAGAATCTCCTTTAAAAACCCTTTTCGTTTCATCAATTTTGGGTAAAAAAAGTCATCAGCCACATACTCTACACTTACCCATCATATTGCCACTTTTTGGCCCATCATGATCTTGTACATACCCTTCTCCTACTTATTCATCTTCCTCAATTATAAAATATTTCTTCCAGAATACTTTTTAGAAGTTTGGGGAGATTGTTGAAGTTTGTCATTGATGATGTTGCTTGGCAACATGAGCAAGAAAGGTATATAACAATGTGATACATTATTGTCATTGATGTCAAAATTATTGCAAATTATTTTGATTAATCCTAACAAGTTTTTGAAATGTTAAGGAAGACATTTGTGCAAGTTTATTTGGTCCAGAAAGTTTAGTTGCATAGAAATTTGACTAAGTGTCAAATATGCTAGTATAGTGTAACAGTGCGATGATTTTTGGGTCCACACCACTCCACAAATGAATATGTCACTCTGTTCTTCTAACATGTAATTTTTTTGGATGTTAGATGCACCTAAATCCAAGATTTCATCTTGTTTGGACAAGTAGTTTGAGAGATATGAGTAACAGAGTTCGGCCTGGCAATTCATAGTTATCTTTTTGTATAGTGTGTTTGTGTGGGAGAATCTGCACTTTGTCGTGAATGATTTTTTGGCCTTGCGATGTTGAAGATAAGTTTCCAAATGTTAGTTGAGCATGGATTCCAGATGATATCAATTTTTGAGGTCAATGCACGTCGAGATGTGGATACATAGATGAAGTTTTTTGCTTTCAGGTCTCATATGGAGCCGACCTAACACATTTGATGTTGTGCGAAGGGTAAATTTGCATTGCAGTCTTATGTAGGATCTATTATAGGTCCATACCAACCTATCTTAAGATTTTTTTAGTTTTGAATTGTGGCACATTGTGTAGATGAAATATTTTAGAGCCGACAAGTTACATTTTGGGTATTACATCTAATTAGGTCGACCTAATTCATTTTATACTTGATGTAGATATATATGTTGAATTGTTTTTAGTGTTTTGATGTAATGAATGTGGCATGTATTGTGTGTGATGTGAGTTTGAGTAGAGAAGTGTGAATTTGAGTTGCAAATGTTAAGTTGAAGATCAAAATTGTGTGAATAAGAGTGAGGTAGAGTGTTGAATTAGAATTAGAAAAAGTGTATTATTATGCTTCAATGGAACTGTAATTCATGCATACATAAGATGCAATTGTACCAGTTCAAATATAGGTTGTGAGCTACCAACTCTCTTCTATCTTTTTCTCTATGAACAACGAGTCCACTTGTAGTGAGCATTTATGTAATATACTATAACTAGTTATAATATATTGTGAGCTAACCCTCACCATGGTTTTTCCCATTTTGGGGTTTCCACGTAAAAATCCTAGTGTTCATGTGTTATGTGATATTGTGGATGTTTCATGCTCTCTTTCCTTACTACAATTGAATATTCATTAGTAATTGGATGTTTAATGTTTGAATGGTTTAAGAGAACATTGATTCACCCCCCTCTTAGTATTACGGGTGTTCAACAATTGGTATCAGAGATTGGTTCCTTGGAAAGAGATTAACTACTTTAGGAAGGTCTTGGAGATTGAACACATGGTTGATAGGAAATTTCGTATTCCTTCGGAAGAGATTCCTGTTATTGATTTTGTAGAAGAAGATTGCATGCTTGAAAAAGATGGACAACTCAAAGTTGCTCTTGAAGATCTAGATAAAATTGAAGGTGAAAACATAGATCTGAAGGAAAATGTCAAGGAAGCAAATGAATGCATCAAAAAAATGAGAGAGAAAATCAAGAGGTTCAGAGAAAGGCATAAGAAATTTAGTGAGTAGTTGAAACAAGCAAATGAAACTATCACCGGCCTAAAAGTGCAAGTTGAAGAAAAGAAAAGAATTAAAGATTTCTTGAATGTAATGGTGAAAATAAAACCTAAGGAATGTATAAGGCTTGAATGAGAAGTGATAAACCTAAGGGGTATGTGCAGGATCATCATGGAAAAAAAGACCCTTAAGTGACAAAAAATTTAGAAAAATCAGAGTTAGGCAACTTGACATAAAAATTTGAATAAGTTATCTATATTATTTCAAAAATATGTAAGAATAGAATCTGTAGCAAATTTGATTGTAGTTTCTAAACTACTAGGTTTATTTAGAACAAAAAAAAATCTATTTGGTGAAAATTTGAAATTTCAATGCAGTAGTACTTAAATTTTAGGGAAAAAAAAGAAGTAGGTATCTATCTGACCACCCTAACCCCAATAAAATGATATATGTTTTTATAATATTTTACATATAAGTAGAGGAATCATGTCCCGATGTGATGCATATTTTTTTGTAATTTTTTTCTAAGTCAATAATTAATTATGAATTTTTATTACAACTTAAAAAAAAAAAAAAGCGTATGTCTGACCACCTTAACTTGGTAAAAAATTCATGAAATTCATTTTTTTCAATCCTATAGTATGTGAAGCATAGAATGTGACACATCTTTTGGATTAAAAAAATGTGATATCGTTTGAAAGCTATAGATGTTTTTCAATCACCTATCAATTAGGACTTTAGTCATAATTCAAATAGAAAATGAATAATAATTATTTATTAAATTCAAAGTAAAGCATAATTTATATTGGTGGAAAATTGAGAATCTCCTTTAAAAACCCTTTTCATTTCATCAATTTTGGGTAAAAAAAAGTCGTCAGCCACATACCCTACACATATCCATCATATCGCCACTTTTTGGCTCATCATGATCCTGCACATACCCTAAGATCAGATCTAAAAATTTAGCAAGAATTCATGAAGACAATTTCAAAATGAGTGCTACAAGACTTGATGAGATGATTGCAAGACAAAAAGTCTCTAAAAGCAAAGATAACTTAGGATTTGAAAAAGGTGAAAGCTCAAAAGCAGATCACACACCTAATTCAAAATAGAAGATCAATGAACCAAAGAAGATTGAAGACAAGAAGAACAATGGCAATATCTAGAATCGAAGAAATGAAGCTAGAAGACCTCCGATTAGACAACCAAATGCTCAAAGGTACCCATATTCCAATGGTTTTTGATATTCTTGCAATAAATTTGGACATAAAGCAAAGGGATGTAGAAGTAGAATGAATCATAATGTCCCATACTTTACTGGTCAATGTTTTACATTCAAAATATTTGGTCATATAGCAAGTGAATGTAGAAGTCAAATGATTCAATTTTTCAATGGTTGCTGTTATACATGCTATGGATTTGGACACAAAGCTAATCAATGCAAATCTAGAGTGAATGGAAGGAATAATGTTTAGAATAATATTAGATGTCACAATTGCAGTAGACCTAGACATATTACTAAATTTTGCAAAAGTAGAAACAAAAGGAAGGATAATCAGGTAAAAAGGAATAAACCACTTAAAAAGGTTGACCAAGCTGAAGTAACTTAGAAGGAAATGGAAAAGATTTGGAGAAAGAAGGAAGAGACAAAAAATAAGGGATAATATGTACCATCCTTCGGTGCAAATGTTTCCTTTGGAAACTAAGCCTAAAGCTATGGCTTAGGGGGAGCTTTAATGGATATCTTTTATCCCCCTCTAGAAAAGAGGTGCTAACACCCTCAACATGAAGATTTATGATGTAGATCAACATGCTTGATCTATTGGTGAAGATTGTGGAAGAAAATATGTCGATACGAAAGTTTTTGGAGTATCGAAAGCTAATTGTGCATACAAATAAAGTGTCGCCAACTTTATGTATTGAAGCATTCAATAAAAAATTAGGTCAAATCAAAGGGTTATAAGAAAATTCACTATGGAAAATTCATTTCACAAAATAATTCAAGAAGGAGCAAAGCAACAAGAAGAGAATTCAAAGTGTATAAGGAAATTTGAGATTCAGAGCATCAAAACTCTAGTTTGACGAACAAAGTAAAATGGTATTTTGTAAATCATGTGTGCCCTAGTTTTTAGAAATATTTTTTTGAAAGATGTTTAAATCTAGTTTGCAATGTCTATACCAAGGGTTATAGATGTTAGAGAAAACCACAACCAAAATTCAAGAGGTACCCTGCAAAATCCATAGATGATGACTTGTTAGGTGCATTCTTATGTATTCCACATGGGGTTCTTCTAATGACTGAGGATATTAGGGATTACATTCATGAAAAAATAGAAGAGAATTCTCCCACTAATTAAGTGATGTATGGGAAAATGAGTTAATTGGCGAGGATTTCTCCCTAAAGCTGTAATACAAAAACCTAGATGAAAAAAACTAGATGTATGGCAATGGTTTCCCAATTTCTTCTATGATGTCAAGTGGATTAGAATGGCCCTTAGAAGAATTCATGATTAGTTTGTTTGGACTTATATTCCTCACAAGATAACAAAGGAAGTGGTAAGAGAGGTCACCGGTCTATGCTCCATTGGACCAGTTCTCATGCTGAAATCCATAAAAAATGAAGTGGTTATGGAGAAAACTACTGCTACTTATGTTAAGAGAGCTAGATTATTTTCAATACCATTAGAAACCCAACTGTTAGATATGTTGCCATGGTTATTGGTTACAAAATTCATTACACAAACAAAGACAATCTATATGTCACCCCAACCAATGTGGCACATGAGATGGTAGAAAATGGTGTAGATTATGACCTATGTGAGTTTATTAGGAAACAACTAATGGAAAATCTAAAGTAGAAAAAGGAAAAGAAATATGTGTTTAATTATGGCACTTTGGTTATGTGCTTACTCATCTATTTCTTGAAGGAGCTTCCAATAGTTGGAAAGGTAAATTGGATAAGTGGAAGACCTATTGCACATCAAATTGCAAAGCATATGAGGAACCTTGGAGATATCAAACCACATGATGATGCCCTTACTGCTTTCTTTTTTGTATTCTAGAAAAGAATGTATGAAAGAGAGGATTCCAAGGAGTATGGTTGAAAAGTACAAAGATGATATCACTTTTCTAGTATCTAAATATATATGTATGATGGAAGCAATTGAACCAAGGAATATATGGATCCCTGCACTGGGATATGAGGTTAGTGAACAAGAGATAATAAGTGTGGTGCATGTTTTTGAAATATGCAAAACTAAACTTCATACAAGGTTAGTAAATCACAAATTTCTCAAGCATGACCCTATGAAATACCTTGTGAATGCTTCCAAATGCAACAAATGATAATAGAAAGACTAAAGCATTATGAAAACAAAAGCAAGTTACCTATTCCATAGTGGATTGGTGTCACATGTGCTAGTGACCCTTTCCCAACCCTTGATCAATAGCTAAAATGATGAAGTGCAATGGAGATGAAAACAAGATTATTTCTCAAACCAAGAGAGTAACCTTGCATAAAATTGTGGATACATGAATGAGAATGAAGGCCTTATTTTATAGATTTTCTTGATGAGAGATTGGCCAAGATGGTGAATGTGGGACTAAAGATCCTCTAATGAGAAGATGACACTTGTAAAATGATGATAGGTCAATGGTTGTGCAAGATTTGGGAAGAGTGCCCATGAGAGGGAGAATTTGAATTCAAATTTGCAATAATTTAGAGAGGGGGACAAGAAAAACAGCAATAAATGCAATGTTTGACTTGTCATGTTGAGGGAAAATGAGGGTTTTTAAATAAATCAATAAAATTGATTTATTGTGCAAGTGGAGATATCTAGAGAATGCAAGTGGGATGGGATTAACATTTAATCGGGGTTAGATTAAATAGATGATGATTATGCTAATTTAATGCTGATTAGGTGAGTTGACTTTTAAGACTTTGATATTTGATTTATTTGAATTAGAAAATGATGGAATGTGACTTAGGATTTGATTTAAATAAATGTTTGATTTATTAAAAGATTGATGATAATGTTTATTTGATTTTAAATAAATGATCCTAGGAGATGAAATTATCTAATGAATGGATGAAAGTGCACCTGATTAATTGATGAATGGTCCCAATGCGACATCTAATTTGACTGAATCTGATCAAATGCATAATGTTAATTTTGCATATCTACAATAAGTTATGTTAATATCTTGCTGAGGAGCCCAAAGGATACCACACAACCAATATATGGGACTTATTAAGAAAAGTCCATGGAAGTACACATGAAAAAAAGAACCTATCATCAAGAGGAATGTTGATACTATGGTGGATGTATATGCCAAGGAAATGGGTCTCTCTAAAGAAAAAGTGCAGTATGCAAGGCGAAGAGCTAGAGAAGATATGAGTACTAGTGAAGCTTCAGGTAGCTCAAGGCTTGATCTAGTAGAAAAAATACCACACCACCATCTGTTCAAAAGTCCTCTAGGGATTTACCTTCTACTAGAGAGAAAAGGAAGACAACTTCTAGTCTTTTGATAAGGGCGAAATCCCCTCCGATTGCACATGCTACAAGGGCATAAAAGAGGAAGACTGTCACTGTTGCACCTCCTACTACCCTTGCAAAAATAAGATTTAAACAAAAGTCAACAAGAGAGAAGGGTGTTGGAATTAATGTTGTTGAAGAAGAAGAATTGGAAGAAGATGTATCTCCTCTAGTCCGCAGAAGGAATGATGCTTCATAAGGTGAAGCTAGCACCAAAAGGAGAAGAGTTGACATAATTGATACTAAAAGCGAAGAGGATATAGAGAAAGAGAAATAAGCATTCAAGATTCACATAAGGGAAAAGAAGAAGGAAGCCAAGAAGGATTCTCTTGAGAAGAAAAAGAATGCAAAAGTAAAGAAGACTCTAGGTAAAGGTAAGGAAAAAGAACAAAAGAAACTGATAAGGCTTCATTCCCCATAAAGTTAGAGGAATTATATAATAGCATTCTACAAAATGATATTCTAGGAGAAACTACAACTTTGTATAAGGATGTAGATGAGGTAGACAAGGTTACCATAATTGAAGCTATAGTCAAGTATATTGTTGTACTTGAAGTTGATATATAGAACATCAAGAAGCATGTTCCTGAAGATCTTTGGAACATTTTGTTGAAAATAATACAAGAGGAAATAAAAGGGCATGAAAGGTTAAAGGAAGAGGCTTTGGAGAGAGTAAATGTTCCATTATTAGAGGATAATAGAGCCACATTGGCTATTGTATTTAGTAAGGAGCTAAGAACTAAACAAAGGGTTACTATCCTTATAGGTAAAGACAAAGATAATCTAGAGAGAATCGGAAAGGAGAGAAATGATAAAGTAGAGGAGATTATAGAAAAGCTAGGATTTCTTCTAGTGGTTGAAGAAGAAATGAATCTTGATACCACTGCTCTGAAAAAAATGTAAAAGAAGAAGTGTAGAAAAATTATGCTCAACATGATCATGATACTAATGATGAAGTTGCAATAGACAAAACTTCTTTGGAAGTGGAGGACATGATCAAAGGAGATGATAAGGATGCAATGATCATCTAAGACAATGCAAAGGAAAACACCTTCACTCCTCCTCTGACACAAGAATAAGTAACTCCTCCAGTAAACACAAAAAACACTATAGAGGATGAAAAAAAGAATGACAATGTAGATGCAAAGGTAGAAGAAGAGGGTAAAGAGGAGGATGAAGACATGAACAAGGATGCATCCAAAGATGCAAAAAAAGACAAACCAACTGACTCTAGTATGGTAGAGGAAAAGGGAAAGGTTGTGGAAGTTACTAAGGATTTTGGTGAATCTTTTGGCTCCTCTGGAGATTCTCTAAAAAATCTATTAAGAATACAACCTAGCTTTCAACCAGTTGTGTCATCACAACTATTGCAATTTCCAATGCATCAAGGGAACGCTGATATGGAGAAGATATCTCCCATCCACAAGCTTCTACTAGGAGGCATGTTTCATGCATCCATGAGGAAGGAAATCATTGAATCATATCAAAGGAGTGGAGAATTAATGGATGAAGTAGTTAAGGTATTTCAAGAGATCATACTTGGATCAAATATTGACACTACACTATTTGGTATGGAAAAATTTAAACTGTTAATTGATTAATTTAAGACTTATGCATCTAGATTAAATAAAGAAGCTAAGAAAGAAGTTGAGAAAAATATTAATGACAAGAGAATGTTGGAAATTTCTATAAATGTGCTATTGCACATAAGTTCTATGAATTGTTGAAGGATGAAAAAGCATGTGTTGATGAGGCTAAGACATTGTATCGATAATGGAATGAAGTGGCCCAGAGCCACACAAAACATAAGGAAGGAGATGGAATCTATTGAGTCTCATATTTTAATGTTGCCTCTAAGGCATATGACTCGATTGTTGACCTCACCAAAGTAACACAGAGCATAATAGAAGATATGCACAAGCAGTTCTTCCAACTGCAAGCACAAAGTGAACATATCATCTTACAGTTTGGAGAGGTAACGGATCTGGTCAATCCCAAACTTGTAATTAGTTCAAAAGTTATTCTCAGTTGTGATAATGAAAAGAAAATGAATCTTATACCTGCTACTTCGAAAGAAGGAGAAGAAATTCTATTAGAGTTTGAAACTTAGAACATGTTGCTTGTGAAGGCTAAGTGTGAATAGGAATATGAAAGGAAATCCCAGGAATATCATATGAAGAATTTTGTAGGTTTCAACCACCTTCAGTTGACTCATTCTTTATCTTTTATGTTCGTATTCTTTATACATATGCAGACAATATAAATAAATTTCTAGTACCTTTTTGGTTTTTTCTCTAGTATATGACTACATCATTTAGGGGGAGTCCTAGTAAGAGTCAAAATAGTTTTTATAGACACCCTTTTCCCTTTATGTTAAAGGGGGAGAGTATTTTTGAAGTTTTTTGCATGTTACCATCAATAACAAAGGGGGAGATTGTTGGAAGTTTCAGGAGATTGTTGAAGTTTGTCATTGATGAAGCTACTTGGAAACATGAGCATGGAAGGTACATAAAAATTATGTGATAGAGTGTTGTCATTGATTTCAAAATTGTTGATCATTTTGATTAATCCTGACAGGTTCTTGAGATGTTAAGGAAGAAATTTATGCAAGTTGATTCGGTCCGGAAAGATCATTTGCATAGAAATTTGACTAAGTGTCAAATCTATTGGTTCAATGTAACATTGTGCCAGTTTTTGGGTCCGCACCAATACACAAATGAAGATATCAATATATGCTTCTAACATATTTCTTTTGGATATTATGTACCTAAATCCAATATTTCATCTTATTTGGACAAGTATTTTGAGAGATATGAGTAATAGAGTTTGGTCTGGCAGTTCATAGTTATCTTTTTGAATACTATGTTTGTGTGGGAGAATCCACACTTCTTCATGGATGAGTTTTCGGCCTTATCATGTTGAAGATAAGTTTCTAGATTTTATTTGAGCATGGATTCTATATGGTATGAATTTTTTAGGTCCATGTGTCGAGATGTGGATACATAGATGAAGGTTTTTGCTTTTAGGTCTCATATTGAGCCAACCTAACACATTTGATGTTGTTTGAAGGGTAAATATGCATTGTAGTCTTATGTAGGGTCTATTATAGGTCCATGCCAACCTATGTTAAGATGTTTTGAGTTTTGAATTTTAGCATGTTGTGTAGATGAAATTTTTTAGAGCTGACAAATTACATTTGTTGGATGAAGTTTTTCATTGACATCAAAGGTTATTGATGTCAGAGGTTATCCATTTCTTTTTGATTTGATGATTTTATTGGATTTTATTGATGTCAAAGGTCTTTCATGGTTTTATGTTGTTGATGCAATAGTGAAGGAAATAGTGTTTGGTACTTGTTCAAGACTCATTCCATGGTGTTTGTTGATCATCTCCTGATGTTTGATGCAACACCATGAAAAGATACTTGTGATTTGTCTTTGTTCCATCATTTCATTGTGTTTCACAATGGGAATGCAAAGAGGTCAACTTTATGAACAACATTTCAAGAGTTGGTTCTTTTCAAAGTGGTGTCATTGTTGATCATTCAAAGGTTTAGGATTTTAATTATTGAAGGTTTCATAAAAACCATAAGATCTAGGGTTTATCTCTTGTGAAGGTTTTTCAAAGGAAAGAAATATTTTTGTTTTAATTTAAAGTTTACTTTCTATTGAGAGTTAAAAGTGGTGCAGGGGCACCTAGATTCATCATGTAAATAAGGTTTATAGTTGGGTTTTTGTGTCTTCAGTCATGTTTTGGGTGTAATAAGTTACATTGAGACAATTTCCTAATGTTTTTAGTTGATTGATTCACTTTTTCAGTTTTGAGTCTTATTGTTAAATTTTGCAAGAAAGTTGCAAAGTTGTTATGCAACATTTGCATTTTTTGGTGCTTTTGTGGAAGTTCAAAGGTCAAGTTGGATTTTTTGTTGGGAAAGTAGTTGAAACTGATTAGTCATGATATTTAATACTTTAAAAATCCTTGGGGAACATTGTAGGAGAGGTTGGCTAATGTAACTTTGAATTTTGAATAGTGAAAGCACTGATTTCCTACGTTTTGATAGTAAATCTGCTGCTACAGGTCTCTGTATGGTTTTTTACTAAGAGATATTGATCCAAAATGCATTTAATTTGATGGTGGCATGAACTAAGAGTGTTTTTGTTTTTATTTGGGTTGATTTCATTTAGATTTGTGAGAGTTAGAGCATTTTCTCTAGTGACAACTAGGAAACCCTGAATTTGAGGGTTTGATAGAGTAAAATGGAATTATAAGCCATTCCACCTGGTGAAACATGTTATAACTTAGTGTAATGGCATATTTAGGTGTAGTTTTTGTGTTTATGTGTTTTGAAGGAGAAGGGAGGCAATTTGATGGAGTTTGAATGATGCCCTAGTTGTTTTCAGTCATGTTTTAAGCAAAGAATGAAAGCTAAGAGTTGGAGTTTGATGAAAAGACATTGGTGAAGAGTGGGAATTGGTTTGGGAAGAATTTGCAGACCCTATAAGATGTGTTTGGGGTGTTGGTAAGGTGAAATAAGGCCTAGAGTTTGTAGATCCAATAAACCCTCTTGTGAACAAGCCTAAATAGGACTAGGTAAGGGTTTTGTGGGTTGATGAGTTTGTGGACAATCCATTTGTCAAATTTGTTGATTCAGACCATTTGTGACCTATTAAGAGTATTCAAATAATTTTTGGTGATTTGGGGATTGAGTTTCATAAGGTTTCCTTGTAAAACAGAGCTAATTGAGCCTTCTTTCAGCGTAACAACCAATTTTATGAGGTGAAGGTATGAACAAGTTTATGCAAAAATTAGATATGGCAAACAAGGCCATAAAGGGTATCTATAATATAAATTATTTTGTGGGTTTGAAATTTTCTTTGAAAGTTATGAAGGAAATTCACTATTTGATGTGCTACAAGGGAATATGAAGAAATTGTGAAACGACGCCAAGTTAGGGTGTTCAAGATTGAAGGATTGTTCAAAATATATTGAATTCTGATTTTTTGAAGATCTCCTCCCTGATTTGCATCAAAAATTCACTTAAGTGAATAATCAAGAGTTTTAAATACATTAGTTACTAGCCCCTACACCTAGGGTCTATCGCTTTAGTAGGTCAATGATCCTTTTTAAGCTGCTTAAAAGTAAATCAATGGATGCTATTTAATTTGAGTATTGATGGGTGTTAAATGATCGATGGTTATGATTTAAAGTTGGTTAACATTTATTTTCTGAAGCTAAAACTTGGATGTGAGTTTAACAATCAACCATATTTTTTAATTGTTTGAAGTGGAAAAGATTAGTGATTAATTTGATGGTGCCAAACTGAATATGAACATTCTAGATTGAAAGGATTTTTGAATTCCAACAATTAGGTGCTATGGATTGGAGATTAAGATGATTTTGGCCATTTTTGGTGAGTATGGTTTTGTGTGAAAAGAGATAGACATGTATAATAGTTTTTCTTTCGGGTATTCAAGGTGATGTTGCTTTCATGATATGTACATGAATATTTATAGTGAAGTTATGATGTGATATGGGATAATGAGGAAGATGGAGTTTTGATGATGGAGAAATAAAGTAGTGATTTTTATTGAAATAGAGAAACCCTCTAAGTATTACTAATTTCTTCTGAAGTGATGATTATTCGGTGAGGCTTGTTGTTTAGCCAGTGAGGCATACAACTTGTAACCTATAAGGTTTTAAATAGTGAGGCACATAACTTGTAACTTGTAAGGTTTTAGACAATGAGGCTTGTTGTTTAGCTAGTGAGGCACACAACTTGTAATTGAAGCTTGTTGTTTATGTAAGGAAACTTTGCAGCCATAAAATGACAATTTCCACATAACCCAAATCTGAAAACATGCAAGTAAAATACTCAACATCAACATGCAAGAGAATAGACAACATACCCATCAAAGATGACACAAGATATACCCTGGGAAAACCATCAAGAGGGAAAAACCCAGCCTCCAAAAACATCCACACTCCATGTATTATTCAGCAATGAAAACCCATCACAATACATTTGCAGAGACTCCATGAACACTTCTGAAGCACAAGCTATCCATGCATTCCATGTGACCAAGCATGAATCCACGCATCCCATGCCATGCTTCAAACCCTCACACATGCACAAGCTCAACCTTGACCAACTTTTGATCCAACCCTAAACAACTACCCATGTGGTTGCTTTTATAGAAACAAGCTCCCACAAAACCACCAAGTGGTATTACATAAACCATGTGCCCAAAACCATACAACATCATGTGACCCCACATTTAATATTGGGTACTTTATTATTTTATTATTCCCCCAATATTAAATAATTACATTTTACAATTATGTCCCAATGTTACATACAACAAAGTGGCCCCAACATTATAACTCCTTGTGATGCACATTCACCTAGAAAACCCCTAGGTGCACCACACACATAATAAATAAATAAAACATTACAAACATTATGCAAGGTGTACAACACCTAATTCTAACAATCTCCCACTTGTGTACAACACCATAATGTTCTAATCCAATCTCCCACTTGTTGTATACATTGCATAAGGGGGTAACAAATAAACTCCATAGGCAACATGTACCATCCTAGAATCCAAGTGCTCCATGTGCTCCATCAAGATACCTATAACAAGAACCAAGGTGACCACCATCTCATCCATGAATGCTCCCATCCTCCACCATGCCAACTGCACTAAGATATGAACACATCCAAAGAGATGTCACACTAACTGTCACAAAGAAGCATAAACCTGCCTCAACCTGATATCTCAAAACACAAACACTGAATCCAATATGCACCAGTAGCTATCAAGAATAAATCACCATAGCTGAAATGACACTCACAGCAAGTGCCAACACATCCAACTATCCATACCTCCAAGGTATACATAACATAGTAAACCATGCCAACAACATATCCACCCATAAACCACAATAACAAACTCCATGTGCAAACCTGTCAAAAATGACATACACATCCAGGAGCTCCCACTGCATGGGAAATGTCAAGATGAATGCAAACCTGGAATGAGCGCATTCAATGCGTCGCTTAGTTAACATCCCAAAAAAGGCACCATCACAAAGGCATACCAAGTCTACTACCAACATCTCATAGAAGTAAACATGTAGTACCAAGGAACATCCACAATGATAAGCAAAACCTGCAAACCAAACACCTGTAGCATGTCCTCCTACACACACACCTCTAAATGCCAACTGTGTCAAGTATGATCTCCTCCATAATACCCCAAAACAAAATCCATAACCACATCCATCCATCCAATCACCAAGATCAAACATAACATATGTAACTAACATGGATGTAAGCATCTCAAAACAAGAAGATCAAACTCAAAGTAACCATTCCTAAACCAAGGAAATCAGCCCAATAAACCATCTCCTAAACCCAACATGTACAAGGAGATAAGCATGCCAACACTCCCCAAATGAACCCTCCAGAACCAAATATCCATGGCTCAAGATCCATATCTATGAGAAGACAAAGCATAAACATAATGCACCTGAAAGAATAATGGGCAATACCTCTCAAGTGAACCACCGAGTAGACCAAGAGTGGGGAATGAGAATGCTCCTCCAAGATATCCAAGTCATCATGACTCAACCAAGAACACTCTCCTCTTCGGTCCATGTTGAACTCACATCCAACCAAGGTGTAGGCTCCCTCGGACTTCCTACTAAAACCTCATCAAGAGTAACCATCTCAATATGTCTCTAACCACAAGAGAACACCAAGCCTCACCTAAGTCTCCAAGTATCCATGAGCACTTGTAACCTATCAATCTATGCTAAACACCAAGCAAATGATCAATGTACTCAATACAAAGAGAACCAACCAAGATCAAAATCATAGCTCCAACTGTAGAATCAGAAACATAAACATGACACCATGATCTCACACCCTCTCAAAAGAAGATCACATGCTCAAATCATCATAACATGTACCATGCCATTACTCTAAACTAGTAATCAAGAGTATACCATGACATAATAACAAAACCATCCTACAGCCAAGGATCACCTGTCAAAACCAACAAGTCATAAATAATACCTCAACATCTCCAACACCTGATGTCAAAGAACTCTCACTGTAGCACACATAATCCAAGAGCTCCTCCATGACACCAAAGATCACCTGCTGAAGACAACCATCCATAATCAACAATGGATCCACATCATTGCGAAATGCTCCCACTGAACCGTGATACCGAGCAATCCCATGGCACCATGATGCACAAAACCAACACTGTCATAAGCTCACACAAAACTTGTGAATCCAAGCTCTCAATGACAACATGATAACCATCCTCTAAAGCAAGAAGATACACTGCCAAACCATCATATCCATCACCGCCAAACCATCACTGTCACAAGCTCCCACTGAACCGTGTAACCAAGCTATCCATGACATCGTGATACTAATCTCCTAAAACCAAGAAGATACACCGCCACAACCTGAATCAAGATCCAATCCAACACCACCAAAAATGCACCTGCATAGACCATCATAACATGCCAAAGTCTCTAATGCACAAGAAACATCCATGACATCATGATCACCACCAAATATACCAACAAATCAACCCAACCGTGTCCACATATCTGCATAATCATAGTCAACTGCATATATCTCATATCATGACTGTACCTGGCAATACCATCTCACCTCCTCAACATGACAACCAAATCAACAAACCAAGTGACTAAACTAAGCCACTAAAACTGATCATGGATCAACACTGAAATATCAATGGGCAAAGACAACCCATATCTAAGTCATAGGTGCAACAAGTAAGTATAGACCGCCTACAACATTGCACAACTTGTAGATACAACAATGCAACATACATGCTGATAACCATGTCAAAAGTAGAATAATATGAGATGTACAACTGAGCATACAATGAATCCAACATCAAATCACCAAAATCTGACAATCCATAAGCTCATAATAACACCATAGTCAAAGAGACCCATAAACAGCTCAGATAAAGAAAACAACAAATAAACCATGTCAAAATATCTTCAAACCTAATCCACTGTAAATTTCTCTGAACAAGCTTTCCGTTGACTACTTGAAGTCCAAAATCTGACTCCGTATGCACCCAATATGCCCTCTCAAAGCTAAAAATAAATATCTTACTTTAACTAAGCAAAACACTGTCAAAACTACAAAATCATAGAACAAAACCTATACCACTACGTAGTGCTCGGAACCAGCTTTCCAACGACTGTAAGAAGTCAAAAAACCGATAACCTGGGTGAAAGTTATGCCCGTTTGAAAAAAAAGCTATAGAATGACCAATTAGCTCTACAGGGGTGGCGCTCCGGTGGCTCCACCGGCGGCTGGCCGGCGGTGGTGGCGGATTCCAAATCCCATAAAAATACAATTTAATTTTTCATTTAAAAAAATCGTTCTCCTCCCCTGCGTACGGACCCGACGCAATTATCAAATCTGGCTAATTTAATTTTGAAATCCGGCGGAATTTTGTTGAATTGGCGGATTTGAAATTTTTTCAAATTTTATAAATTTATTTTTTTGTGGGCGGATTTTTTTTGTTTAAAGCCCGCATGGGCTGTGGCGGGCCGGTACCCTGCCGGACAGGGTACCCGCCGGCCGGCAAGACCCGCCACCCTGCCGGCTGCAGGGTACGGCGGCAGCCGAGGGCGGGGGGGTCTGCGGACCCCCCAAACCTTTTCAAATTTTTTTTTTTGTTTTTCCCTAATTTTTGGTTTTTTTTTCGTTTTTGCAGGTACAAAAATATTTCGACGGGATTTTTATTGAAGATTTTGAGATTTCTGGATTTTGATTGTGTTTAAGTTTTTTCATCAACGTTTCGGATCACACTCAGTGATCCATCATCAGGATGATAAAGAGCTAAGGAGATGAGAAAAGGTAAGATGCAGACCTAATTTGCTTAAAAGGAAGAGAGGTGAGAAGTTGGGGAGAGAGAAGGGTACAAAGACCGAGACAAGAGAGAAAGTAAGACCAGAAATTGAAAGAATTAAAAAGTAATAAGAGAGAAAAAATATATAAGAATGAAATTTTTTAAAAACAATTCTAACGCAAAATAGTAAAGAATATTGTATTTGAAACTATTAATGTTATCTTTCATATTGAAAATACTAACTATTAAAACAATAACGTAAATAAGAAAGAAAATTAAATTTGAAACTATTAATGTTTTATTTATTATTGAAAATAATATTTAAGGAAACACAAACATATAATAAATAATATTATATTATTTATTATATTATATTATATTATATTATATAATAAATTATATTATATTTGAAATAAAATTATATAATTGAAAGAATAATATATTAATTTAATAAAATGAAGCAATTAAAAAATTCCTTTTTTCAACTTCAATTCTAATGAAAAATAGCAAAGAATAAAATATTTGAAACTATTAATGTTATCTTTAATATTGAAAGAACTATCAATTAAAACAAAAACGTAAAATAAGAAAGAAAATTAAATTTGAAACTATAATGTTATATTTATTAATGAAAATAATATTTAAGGAAACACTAACATAAAGTAAGAAGGATATTAAATTTAATATTAGAAAAAATATCTATTTAAGAAGGACTATTAATGTGCTATTTGATATTGGAAAATAATATCTGCTAAAAAATGACAAAACAACGACAAAAAAGAAAAAAGAAATTAGAAATGAAATTATTAATGTTATAGATAATATTGGAAATAATATTCATTAAAACACTAACGTAGAAAAGATTATTAATATTATAATAAAAATAAAATCTATTTAAGAGAGAAAATAATGTTATATTTAATGAAGAAAGAAACAAGTATTTGAAACTAAGAAAATTAATGAAAAAGTAAGAAAATTCATGAAGAAGGAATAATTGAAAGAAAAAATATATAGATAGAAAATTAATGTAAGAAAGAATAAAAATTAATGAAAATTAATGTAATGAAAGAAGGGATTTTTATTTTTTTCGGATTTTTAAATTTTTCGGACGACTGTACCGTCGACATCCGTACGACCGAATAGGAGATGTAATTTTTTTTTCTGTAATCAAAATATGGCATGTTATATGTCAAAATTTCTCTCTCGGCCAACCTGAATCCAACCATGAGGTCCAATTTTTCCCAAGAGGTCATCTGTGAAAACTCACCCCCAAAACCCTCATTTGAATACATAACCAAGAAACCCTATTTTGCCAAAAGTTTTCACACCCCAAATCTGCAAACAATCCATTATAACAGCAAACCCAAAACCCTTAGGTCTGCAATAAAACACTTGCAAAACCCTATATCTTGCCATTGCCTTTCATTCTCTCATGCAAACTAGGGTTATTCAATCCACAACCAAAGCTCTGATACCACTTGTAAGAAAACTTTGCAGCCATAAAATGACAATTTCCACATAACCCAAATCTAAAAACATGCAAGTAAAATACTCAACATCAACATGCAAGAGAATAGACAACATACCCATCAAAGATGAGACAAAATATACCCTGGAAAAACCCTCAAGAGGGAAAAACCCAGCCTCCAAAAACATCCACACTCCATGTATTATTCAGCAATGAAAACCCATCACAATACATCTGCAGAGACTCCATGAACACTTCTGAAGCACAAGCTATCCATGCATTCCATGTGACCAAGCATGAATCCACACATCCCATGCCATGCTTCAAACCCTCACACATGCACAAGCTCAACCTTGACCAACTTTTGATCCAACCCTAAACAACTACCCATGTGGTTGCTTTTATAGAAACAAGCTCCCACAAAACCACCAAGTGGTATTACATAAACCATGTGCCCAAAACCATACAATATCATGTGACCCCACATTTAATATTGGGTACTTTATTATTTTTTATTATTCCCCTAATATTAAATAATTACATTTTACAATTATGTCCCAATGTTACATACAACAAAGTGGCCCCAACATTATAACTCCTTGTGATGCACATTCGCCTAGAAAACCCCTAGGTGCACTACACACATAATAAATAAATAAATAAAACATTACAAACATTATGCAAGGTGTACAACACCTAATTCTAATAGTTTATCCACTAAAGTACACAACTTGAAACCTGTAAGGTTTTGTCCAGTGAGGCCTAATGAAAGTTATTTTTAGAGTGGTGTTTCACCCTTTTATTGTTTTCCAATCATAAGACTTGTGTTACGTCTCCTCTTAGTGGTTTTTCATAGTTTGCTTGATTAGTGATCTTTGTTCAAATATTATGTTCTGATTTGCATATCATTGTGACTCCCTCAACATTCAATGCCTATATTGTTTGAAGTGTATTCTAAGTGTCTCTTTGCATAATAAAAATGAATTAAGTTTTTAAATTTAATTTCTCATTAGACCACTGATTCACCCCCCCTCTCAGTGGTTCTGTACTCCAACAAGTGGTATCGGAGCATTAGGTTCCTTGTACAAGTTTAATCAACTTAGGAGATTCTGGTAGTGGAGTGCTTATTATGGAAAAAAGTAAAAGAAATAAAGGAAAACATAATTTTGAATAGAATGCTAAACAAAAAGAACCACCTAAACCAAATACAAAGAATGATAAAGAAACAGTTATAAGAAATGACTTACAAATTGAGGAAGATACAAGGTTAGAAGATGATTTTATAGTTGAGAATGTTGCCAAAGAAGGAGACCACTTTGTGAGTGAATATGAACAAGATTATGATGACGATGAATGTGAAATTGATATTGAAGGTGAACTCATTTGTGCTCTAGATGAGGTCAAGAAACACAGAAAGGAGAATAAGAGACTAACATTACAACTTCAAGAAGAAAAGGAGTCCAAAGCCAAAAAACTTTCAACTCTTGAAGAAGTAGAAAAAATAATCATAGATTTGAAGATACAAGTTGTAGAAGTTAAAAAAATAGAAGAAGAATTCATAAATCAGTTTAAGGAAAAAGAGGTTGATTGTGAAATATATGAGTTAGAGATAGTTTATTTGAGAAAGGAACTTGAAAAGGAATCTTCCAAGTTACACAAGAATCTACAATTTGAGAAGAGCACTGGATGCTTAAATGAGATGTTGAGCAAGCAAAAATGTCACATGGATACTATTGGTTTAGGATTTAAAAAAGGGTAGAGTTCTAAGGTCAAAGAAACTCCTAGAAAGAAAATAGATCTAAACTATATCATTTTTCTGCTCCTAAGACTGAAGACAAGAAGAAGATAATAGAGAATACTTCTGCACAAGCCAACAAGAACAAGTTCAAAAAATCCTTTCATTTAGGACAACATGAAATGACCAAGTTGAAAACTCTTTTCATGGTTATTTTTGTTCATGTTATGAATTTGGTCATAGAGAAATAGAATGTTGGATGCATGCAAGGAAAGTTGGATGGAATAAGAGTCCTTATGAGTGGTCAAACAAAAGAAGTCATGTCCTATGTTATAAATGCAATTGTCTAGGTCACACTACAAGGTTTTGTAGTACACATGTAAGAAATGACACTCTTGGACTTTCTAGAAGATATAATTCTTTTATTCCTGATGTTGGTAGCAAGGTCATATGCTAAAGATACAATAAGTTTGGACATAAAGCACAGTATTGTAAGAGTAATTTAATGGAACCATTTAACCATCACAAGAAGACAAACACTATGGAAGTTTGCAGAAGAAAACAAGAGAAAGAGAAGAAAGAACCTAAGCTTGTGCATGTTGCACAAGATATATCCATAACTACATAAAAAATAGCATGAGTTGAGGGGGATTTGATTTTTGATGTATCATACAAACCCCATAGACAACAACAAAGAAGTTGTGTCTCTACAATGATGGTGCCAAATGATGTTTGTCCAATGCTATTTGTCAAAACAATAACCTTGATTTGTATGACTCTAGAAAGTGATTACAAAGCTTGAGAGAAGGGATTAGTGTTGGAACCATCATGATGTTGGAAAATATCATGTTGATGCAAAGGTTGTTGATCTTCTTGACAAGTTGGTACTTGATGGTTTCAAACTGATAGTGGAATATGGTTCTTTCAAAATGATATGTTGCAAAAGTGAAGTCATTGATTCACAAGTCTATGTTTAACATAATTTGCATTATGTTATGGATCTTGAGGGTGATATGGTGTTTAGAAAAAAGACAAATTTCATGTTTGATATTCACAATCTTTCATATTTTCAGTGATTTCAGTCAGAGAGACAGTTTTAAGAAGTATCACGATGTTAAATTGTCACAATGCAAGGGAAAATCATTACAAGTGTGACATAGTGTTTGGAGACTATTTTTTTCTCTATCATCCCTCTTTTGATTGTTTCAATTTGGTTGGATTTTTTCATGTCTTGATGATCAGTTATGTGTGATTTTTTGCTTTGACAGTGTACCTTGAGCAACATATAGTGTTTATCATTACATCTCATTCCATGTTTGTAGTGACAATGCCAATGTTGTCTAGTGATGGGTTGTCCATGTTTGGTGTGACTGTGCATTATGAATCTTGATTAGTGACCTTTGTGATGATTTACTCTCAAACTACTTAATCAAGAAATTGGTTTAGTGATGACCAGTGCCTAATCACATTGACAACTTTTTTTTTGTTACAAGGATATAGAAGAAAATGATATGATACTTTGATATTTAAGTGTTTGATATTTTTAAAGGTTGAATCTTTCTTATTGCAATGGTTTCTTGAGATAGTCTTGTTGCAGAAGTCTAGTTACAATGGACTATCTTGCATACATTGATAGTGGGAATAGTGCTATTAAAAGTTTATAATTGTGAGATTTATTGTTGAATCAATGAAAATGTTCTAAAAATGCTATAATGCTTTAATGCTTATGTTCCATGCATACTTTCTCAGTCTTCCAACAGGGTACAGTGGTGACTTGATGTAAGTTAGTTTCATGTTGAAAGGCTCTCATAACAGTCTCTCTATTTTACTTTGGACTGATAACATTGTGGCAGTGATTCCAAGAACATTTCACAAGTTTTAGTTTACAAGGTTTGAGCATAGTGTTATACATTCCCTTACTAATGAGTAGTGTTTCTACCATTCATACACTTGCATTTCTCTCTTAAGGAGGAAAAGGGATAATTTTTGCTTGACAACAATGTCTTCTCTCCATGGACAGTGGCAATGGTTAATGGTTAGTACAGTGAATTTTGATTTGAGCTTGATTTCATGTTTTGGTTTACTATATTATTTTTATGCATAGTGATAGTTCAGCTTTGTCCAAGAAAAGCATCTATATGCTATGATAGTTTGTAGATGATAAAATCTAGTGGTTGATGGACTATGAGATGATGTTCTTAACTCAAGTGTTAGTGGCATCCATGTTTATCATTTGCAGTATAATATGGATTTTGAGATGATTCTTTCACTAGAAATATTATTTTCCAATTTCACTCCTTGGGGTCAATTTTCATGTCCATACAACCTGAATAGGTTGACTTACTAAAAATAGTAGGTGACTATTTTTGGCTGTATCAAACTTCTAACTATTCCAAATACTGCATGAGTCACCATGGGCCCCAAGACACCTAAGGAAACTACAAACAAGTGAAAATACAATTATTTTGAGTGATGCAAGATTTCCCTTACACCATTGGATGCTCCTACATCATAGGGTTTATCTCTTGTGATTTTTTTCAAAGGAAATAATGCTTTTTGTTTTAATTTAAAGTTGACTTGCTATTGACAGTTAAAAGTCACTTAAGTGACTAATCAAGGGTTTTAAATACATTAGTTACCGACCCCTACACCTAGGTTCTATCACTTCAGTAGGTCAATGATCCCTTTTAAGCTGCTTAAAAGTAAATCAATGGATGCTATTTAGTTTGAGTATTGGCGGGTGTTAAAGGATCAATGGTTCTGATTTAAAGTTGGCTAACAATTATTTTCTAAAGATAAAACTTGGATGAGAGTCTAACAATCAACCATGTTTTGTAATTGTTTGAAGAGGAAAAGACTGGCGATTAATTTGATGTCACCAAACTGAAGATGAACGTTCCAAATTGAAAGGCTTTTTAAATTCCAATAGTTAGGTGTTGTGGATTGGAGATTGAGATGATCTCGGTCATTTTTGATGAGTATGGTTTTGTGTGAAAATATATAGACAGGTATAACATTTTTTATTTCTAGTATTCAAGGTGATGTTGCTTTCATGTTCTGTACATGAATATTTCTAGTGAAGTTATGTTGTGATATGGGAGAATGATGAAGAAATAAAGTAGTGATTTGTATTGAAATAGAGAAACCTCCGAGTCTTACTAATTTCTTCTGAAGTGATGATTAGAAAGTGAGGCTTGTTGTTTAGCTAGTGAGGTACACAACTTGTAACCTATAAGGTTCTAGCCAGTGAGGCACACAACTTGTAACCTGTAAGGTTTTAGCTAGTGAGGCTTGTTGTTTATCCAATGAAGCACACAACTTGTAATCTATAAGGTTTTAGCTAGCGAGGCACACAACTTGTAACTTGTAAGTTTTTGGCTAGTGAGGCCTAATGAAACTTATTTTTAGAGTGGTTTTTCACCCTTTTAGGGTTTTCCACTCACAAGAATTGTGTTATGTCCCCTCTTGGTGGTTTATCATATTATGCTTGATTGGTTATCTTTGTTCAAGTATTATGTTCTGATTTTCATATCATTGTGACTCCCTCAACATTCAATACCTATATTGTTTGAAGTGTATTCAATGGGTCTTTTTTCATAATATAAGTGAGCTAAGTTTTGAAATTTGATTTCTCATTAGACCACTGATTCACCCCACCTCTCAGTGGTTTTGTACTCCAATAATATTTTGGGTATTACATCTAATTAGGTCGACCTAATTGATGTTATACTTGATGCAGATATATATGTTGGATTTTTTTTGGTGTTTTGATGTAATGAATGTGACATGTATTGTGTGTGATGTGAATTTGAGCAAAGCAACAAGAAGTTGAGTTGTGAATGTTAAGTTGAAGATCAAAATTTTGCAAGTGAAGAGCGAGGCAAAGTGTTGAATCAAAATAAAAAAAAGTTTGTTATTGTGCTTCAATGGAATTGTAATTCATGCATACATAAGATGCAATTGTAATAGTTCAAAAATAGGCTATAAGCCACCACCATTTCTCTTATATCTTTTTATTTGTGGATAGTGAGTCCACTTAGATAGTGAGTCCACCTATAGTGATCATTTTTGTAATATACTATAACTGGTTATAATATATTGTGAGCTAAATCTCATCGTGGTTTTTCCCATTTTGGGTTTTCCATGCAAAAATCTTGGTGTTCATGTGCTAATGTGATATTTTGGATGTTTCATGCTCTCTTTCCTTATTGTAGTTGAATATGCATTAGTAATTGGATGTTTAATGTTTGAATGGTTTAAGAGAGTACCGATTCACCCCCCGTCTTAGTATTCTGGGTGTTCAATAATACTCCCATATACAATTTGGAATGGAAATTTTTTGTACTTATTTTGATTGATTTATATGTATATTTAGCCAATACCATTATCAAGTCCCATGCCTTTGACTTTTCTCCTACAAAAAAGCACAACAAGTTGCCCAAAATTTTATTTACCACTTTGTTTGATCATCAATTTGTGTATGATGTCCATAACTAAACTTTGAATCTTTCTTCAAATTCTTCCATAATGTGCTAAAAAATATCCAATTTTTGTGTCTCTATTTGAAACTATGTTCTTGGGTAGACCATTATGTCTAACCACTTCCTTGAAAAATATCTTTGCAATATGAACTACATCATTTGTCTTTTGGTAAAGAATGAAATGTGACATATTTGAAATATATCAATCACTACAAAAATGGAATCATGACCTCTTTGAGTCCTTACTAAACCAAGTAAAAAATTTATATTGATGTCCTCCCATGGTCTTTCAAGTATATGTAAAGGCTGATATAAGCTAGTATTTTGAATTTTTCCCTTAGCCATTTGACATACCCTACAAATTTGTACAAAAAGGTCATATCCTAATATAGTTGTGGCCAATAATAGTTCTAACTTACCAAGGCAACTGTCTTCTCTCTCCCAAAATGTCCTGTTAATCCTCCATTGTTCTTTTCTTTTGTCAAATTCTCTCTCATGGAACTTCCTAGAATTCATAAATGACTTCCTTTAAATAGCATGCCATCTTGGATTATACAATCCAACCTTTATGTTCTATCCATGGTGACAAGTTAATCAAAATCTCCATGCTTCTAAAAAATCTATATTTTTTGGATACAAACTTTAAACCCAAGAACTTCAATTTTCATCTCTACCAACAAATTATATCTCATTGTCAAGGCATCTACAAATCTATTATACTCTCCACTTCTATCCTTCAATGAAAATTTAAATATTTGAAAAAATTCAACTTGTTTAGTTGAAAAAGGGATCTTAGGTCTAGTGTATAGATCACTAATATCAATCCTTTACAAAATGAACAATAGAAGCCAAATCAACAAGGGTAGGAGATTGGATAACAACCTAAAAGGAGAGCCAATCTTCCTTGGATCTAGCTCTTTTATTGCCTTGAAATTGATCTAATTTAATGTAGATTTATGGAATTAATTTGATTATGTAACCTAATCTAAAAATATAATTTTTTTGCACCGACGAAACAAAATTTTAGGAAACAAAAAGCATATTTGAGGAGGGTAGAGTACTATGCACTTGTGGCATGAATTCAAGGAGTTAAAATGAATAGTCTAGGGTGTGGTGCACCCTAGACAAGGATCCTTCTTTCTAGGATCTAATTTTCCAAGCCTATAACCATTGGTCCACACTCTAGAATTCTGCTCTACAACTTTTCCTCTTCAAATCTAAACCTGCAAAATCATAAAAAATAGGGGAAAGGGGGTTTCTATATAGGAGTTTTCCTAAGTCAAACCTTATTTTTGGTATTTCTACCTCCATGAATAGGCAATTGATTGACTAATAAAAGGTGTGTTCTCTTAACCTTAAGTGCATCTAAGGCTCTAATGAGCTAAAATGCTAAAAACCCTACTCAAATGTTTTAGAGAAGGATTCCTAAATGACATAAATGAGATCGACCCAAAATAAATTAAATACCCTTAGGAAATATAAAATGCAATAATACCTTGCTTAGGGCAACAAGTAGATCAAAGTTTGAAGATGAGAAAACTCTAAAAACAAGTCATTAGGTGCTTGAAAGAAGCCAAAGCTATCTACAAACCTAGATTCCATCATGCCCTTCCATTGGTAGCAAAATTCCATTATTGTGACAACTTTTAATAAATTGGAAATTCTTCTTAAAAAACTATAAAATTGAGTGTATTTTGGCAAAGTCTTGTTGTCTTGTAATTCTTCTTCCTTAATTTTGAAATAATAATTCATTTTTATATAGTGGAACTTAGAATAGATTAAAGTGTACGCCAACTCATTTAAATTTGAACTTTTGGGATTAATTTACTACCAAGGCCCAAATTTGAAATTACATCTCTAAAATTAGAGACCTAAAAAAAATGGTAAATTAAATTTGTTAGGAAAAATAGCTGATCTAGGGCATGGAGTGCCCTAGTCCAGATCTTTCACACTTAACAAAAAATAATTTTGGTGTTTAGAGTTTGCTAAGATCCGGAATTCTCCAAGGTGAGGGCATATGTCAAAGTTAATTTAATGATTTTTAATTGATATTTTTTTCTAAGGTAGTATAACACATTCTCCTAGGTTGATAGGAAAATTTAGGGCTAGGGAATGTCTAAAATGAATTGATATAAAGGGTCACTAAAGAAAGTTCAAAATAGAGCATGAAATTGTACTTTCACCTATAAGGGAGTACAATTTTCAATACTACACAACCCATTTCAAATGTCATTATTTTTATTCACTTGGCTATTTGAAAATGTTGTAAAGCTTGATGATTAGCGTACAAAAAAAATTCCTTTGGCAAAAGATATTGTCTCCATATCCTTAATTCTTGAATAATAGCATAAAATTCATGATCATGAATAGAATAAATATTCCTAGCATTATTGATTAATTCACTAAATTATGTAATGGGCCTTCTTGACTTAACACTACTCCTATGAAATTGCCATTAGCATCACAATATACCTAGAATTAATTTTTTAAAACTTAGAAGTAATAAACGAGGTTTCTCTATAAATTTTTTTTTCAATAATATCAAAACTTTTGGTTTCCCCTATATTCCATTTAAATTATTTTCTATCTTCTCTCATTGTTTAAATTAATGGTGCACATATGCTACTAAAATTCTTAATAAACATTTTGTAAAAGAATAGCCAATCCATGAAATGATCTCACCTTAGTAACACTCCTTAGCATAGGCCATTCTATGATAGCCTAAATAATTTATCTGGATCCATTTTAAGACCTTTAATTCAGATTACATATCCTAGATAAACTAACTATTTATTCAAAAAGATACATTTATTCAAATATATCAACTTATTTTCTTTGTACCTCTCAAATTCTCTACAAATATACATCAAATGTTCCTCCAAGTTTTTTCTAAAATTTAGAATATCATCCACATAGAAAATAAAAGTTACCTAAAAATTCCTTAATTTCTTCATTCATGAGCCTCATGAAAGTGTTTGATGCATTACATAGTATTAATTGAATTATCAAACACTCATACAATATTTATTTTTCTTGAATAATATATTCTATTCATCTCCTCATCATATCATGATTTTGTGATACCCACTCTTCAAATATTTTTTTGTGAATTATTTTTCTCCACTAAAACAATCTATGTGTGACCATGATCATAGTGTTAACTAAACATGGTAGATCCAAAAAAAATTAAAGGCTATTTAATTACCTAAGCCATGATCCCAACAAGATATTCAATTATCAACAAAGCAAAGAAGCCATGTCAAAACTAACATGCTAAAACATGAAAGCATGACAAACATCCATTCTACAAGTTGAATCTTATCCTATTAGGGGAGTGGTGTCGCATTGATGTGGAATGGTGACCCTTTCCCAATCCCTTGGATAATATGAGCCTTTCCAATCAATTTTATTGATTAAAATTGATTGAAACTGATGAAACAAATGAATAAAAAGATGATAAAATCTAGATTAACATGATAAAAGCTAAGATGTTTGATGTAAGTGTATGCAAACATATGCTAAATGTATACAAGATTCAAAGATGCAAGCCCTAGACTCCAAAATATACTAAATGAATGAAAACAAAGTTATCATGGAAGCCATTGATGGATGCTAAGCTAATAATGCATGAAAATGAATCTAAAATGCTATCAAATGCCAAACATGAATGCAAATGAGTGTGAGTTTCAACGACATAAGTTTTATATCAAAAGATGGATCCCTATTCAATAGATGCAAAGTCTATTATAGAATAGGAAATGAGAAACTGATGGTCAAGATTGAAAGAATCAATCAATGGTCAGGATGGAAAGAAGATGGAGGCATGGATCATGGATTCCCATCAAGGGTTGAGAATGCAAGTTGATATTTAATCAAGGGCTCACAATCATGCAAATACGCACACTTTCAAAGATTTCTCAAGAAGTTTGTTGAGAGTTTGTTACAAAGAAGAATATTCCCTTTTTTTAATGAGTGAAAAGGGAGAATATTCTCATGCAAGTGGATGAGGAAAATTAGCATTTAGCAAATTAAAAAAAAGTTTTAATGTGCAAAGGGGAGGGATATTCCATAGGAATATTCCATTTTGGAGGAATTTAAGATTTAGCATTAAATAATTCATTTATTTAATGAAAGGGGTGGGATTAGGATATTTAATTAAATAAATAGGATAACTAGGATTTATTTAATTAAATAGGAAGATATAAGAAGGCTAATTAAATAATTTGCATTATTCACTTAGACAAGATGAAAGGTGAATATTATGGAGAGTTGATTAACCTAATTAGATTAATTATATTAATAGATGAACATGAGGCCTTTGATTAATTAACTAGGTTAATTTAATCAAATAAGCAAAAAGAGAATGGATTTTAGGATGAAATGATGTTAGTCTATTAGATGCTAGTGTGTAGTATCATTGAGGAAATTTTTAAGTATCTACATTTTACCCTCTTTGAAGCAAGGTACCTGTTATGTTGGTTCAAAGGGATGCTTTTTTAAATTAAAACTGCTGCTTAGATAAAAAAAATTTAAAAAATCCTAATTTTTGGATGCCTCACTGTTGCTCTAGTGGAAGGAATTAAGTTGGTACCCTACCCCCTCGAGAGATTGGGTGGAAATTTTGAATTTTGGGCTGATCTCTCAACAAAAATAAAACACAGGTTCATCTCAAAGAGGACTAAAAAGCTCAAATGTATGATGTAGACAGATTTGATGATGTGTAGATAGTCATCAGCCATGGGTAGCCTCATGTATATTTTGATATATCACATAGTTTTAGTACTTGGATATAATTGTTAGTAAATATAGAAGAATAAGATGAATAAGATGAATGGATTGACCATTGATTTTGAGATTGATTTAGAAGTCCAACAAGTCCATGATGCATCAAGACTTTATTAGATATGTTGATGAGATGATGATTTTCTCATTTCTAGGGTTGGGACTTTTGTCATTCCTTATTTTTGATATAACACATAGACACGATGCATCCAAGTATTGATAACTAGGATGGAATTTTATCTAATGTGATGGAATTTGACTCTACAAATATATAGGTTAATCCTTGTTCACACCTTGACATACAAAAACCTCGTTGGAATGTAGTTTAGAAGTTTAGAATATTTCGGACCAAAACATACACAATAGTCAACAATCTACTCAAAACGACCTCCCTACACACAACTAAGCAAGTATGCACCAAAGTTATTTTACAAGAACAACCCACAAGAAAAAAAGAAAGAAAGATAATGATCGATGCCTCATTCCTTTCTT
>VDFB02260964.1:0-36060 GCA_007258455.2 Sequoia sempervirens | reverse complement strand
AAAAATTGTTGAAGATAATTCTAATTTAAATCTAGAATTATTTAATTTCATGTGACCTTTGTGAGGTGGGATGAAAAGTTGTAGACATGTGCCTAAATTCCAAATTTGGGATTAGTTAGAATTAATTAAATGAAACAAACTTTTAAAATTATTTTATTTAATTAAATTAGAGAATGTGATTTTAGATTTGGAGAATTAGAAAATATTAACTATGTAAATAAATTGCAAGTTTATTTATCAGTAGTTGAAATATTAATTAAATAACTAGTATTTAATTAATTAAATGTCTTGAAAGATTTTAGGTGTATATAGGTGTAGATTTCATAATGCACCTCACTTAGAATTTACTTGTCCATCATGTGAAAACATCATCACTCAATTCAGTGGCAGTTTGAATGAGTCAAGGTAGCCAACTCTCAATGAAGAGGAGTCATCCCACGAGGGAAAAGGGTTTTCAACATCTAGGAGACAACATATTGAAGTTGAACCAAGGAGCTCCATCGAAGTAATTGTTGGGACAATAAATACAGATGTTGAAAATCAAGAGGAAGGAGTTGATTTCCTTAGGACAACAAGAAGATTTGGTGAAATTTCACTTAGCAGGGAACTAGAAAGCCTTTCCTTCATCAATAAAGGGTAGTCCTCCACTCAAGAAGAGGAACCGTTGGTAGTTGAAGATGAATTAATAGAGTTTGTAGCATCATATGTTGGGGTAGCCAATACAGATGCTCAAAGTCAGAAGGAAGAAGAGGTTGAATGTTCTGGGACAACAGGAAATGATAATGAAAACATAAGTGAAATAAGAGTAGAAGACCTTTCCTTCATGAATGGCAGTGATCAAGCATCTGAAATAGAAGATTTAGAGGAATGGGAACAACCACATGCCATGGCTATCTACTATCAAACTTTCTTCCCAACTAATGATGAAGACCCAATGGTGGAAAGGTATAACAAACTCATGTCAAGACTCATAAGCGATTGGTTGGAGTTGAGATATCAAGTGGATTTGGAAGTATTATTGTTGCCCAATTGGTGTAGGCTCCATGATTTTCCATATTTTGAGTTCACATGTGAGTTATCCTAATAGGTCATCATACAAATTAAAAAACAAGCAGAGAAACCAAATGCACCAGTCCTTGTAGTTGCTTCAAGGATTGAACCAAAAGTCCAAGAACTAGAACTGGGTAATGACTTAGCTGAAGACAACACTCAAGAGGGTGTTGGGATATCATCGAGAGAAGAACAACACTATCCTGATCCTCTAAATGATGAAAAAAATTAAGTGGGAGACCTGTCCATTGATCATTACAAGTATTTCCCTCTTGTGGAGCATTTGTATGTGATGGATGATAGGCTTTATAGAGGACTTTTGGAGGTGGACCACTCATCATACATTGACCCCCTTGATGGGCCAGTGTGACTTTTTTATTTCTTCCCACTTGAACTTATACCACAAAGATATAGTGACATAGAGGAAGAGTACATTTTAGAAGATGGTGGCGATGAAGACATATCACCCAAACCTCCAGATGGTAAAGCACTAGAGTTTCTTGAATGGGAAAGGAACTTCTTTTCCATCTATAGTGATGATGAACAAGAGGAAATGAGTGAGCATCTTGATGAGATGCATGAACTATGAAGATAAGAAGAACAAGGCAAGGATGTCTTAGAGGTTTCGCGTAATGATGATATCCCTACCATCTACAAGATGAAACTAGAACTCCTTTTTCATTGAGCATTGTTAATCCTCCCACACACTCTGAAGGTTGCAATAGGACAAATTCATCCATGTCATGTTCTTGTGACATGGAACATCATAAAATTAAGGATATGCCATGGAAGTGAGATGGGTTAGCATGTTTCCTTTTGAAGATAGCAATCAAGTAGACACCAATATTATAGATGGTCAATGAGATGAAGTTTATCTCCTAGAAGAACAACCAACAGAGGCTATGGGCCCCACTATTTTCTAGGAAGGGGTGTTTCCTACCCTATCCCCCCAACCTTATGTAATCCTGAGATCAGGGCATTCACCCGAGGCTATCAACATGATTACCAATGATGTTGTGATCACTCTCAACTGTAAAACATTGCAACCTCTACATGGCCACATCCATGTTCTATATTTCATTACTATAGTGAATTCTTACATTTGTGCTTACCATTTTGATTATGGGAAAAAGGTACCTAGATGGACTTGTTTACGGATTGATCATGGGTTTAATGAACCGCCTCAATTGCTATTTTTTCTTGAATGCATGATTGAATTTGAATGCTACTACATTGAGCTTCATTTTTCTGAATATAAAGATGAATTTGCATGGCTTAGAACTATAACAATTTCCCTTATGTTTGTGCAAGCATTACAAAATCCAATGAGCGTGAACATCAATATGACTTCCTTGAACAATATTCTTTGTAAATATCTTTGTACATAGCTTGTTTTTGACTAGTGAAGGTTTTATGTACATGGTCTCTGATTTTGTTAGGTTAGTTAGTTTGTTGTAGGTTAGGTTTTCTTTAGGGTATTTTCCTTTCTATTTTATTTTTCTTTCCTACTTTGGTTAGTTTAGGTGTTTGCTTCTATTTTTTTTTCATTTGCATTATGTTTTCTTCCATTTTGTTGCTGGTTTGCTTGGGGTCTCTCTGCCTCTACTGGGCATGTTTGTATGCACAATAACCACTTTATTTATTGGGGGGTGTTCTATGTGTTTCTTTGATAAACTTCAATCAAGTTTTTAGAGTGGATGGCAAAGGTCTTTTGTTAGGGTCAAGTGACTTGGATATTTGATTCGAAGGGGATAAGTCATTGGTCTAAAATTTTCCTAATGTATTATGAGATCTTATATCTCTCACATGTAAGAATCCTACGGTTACTATAGGTCCTTTGTGAAGTTTATTTAAGTGAAAAATATAAAATTCTACTTCAGTGCCACTGTGATTCTCATCCCTCAGTGCAAGCTTTACTACTTGTGTGTTGGAATAAAAGGAATTGAAAAGAGGAAAAATCAAAAGAAAAGAAAGAAAAGAAAAACATTGAAAATCAAAAAGAAAGAAATTCAACTTTCAGGGGGATCTGAATAACTCTACCAAGTCTATGGATGCCCATCCAAAAGTAGAGTAATGTTTGGGAGAATCGCAACAACAACCTTTTCGGGGCTATGGACACCTAACTAGCAGCGAGGCAATGTCTTGGATACTTTTGAAGTTAGAATAAACTACGTAGCTTAACTTCATGGAGCTTGGGTTCTTGTAGTAGCTTTAGGATGGGAATTAACACAATTGCACACACTTGGATTTTTAGCATACTGAAGGTTGGGTTGGCTAGTGATTTTGATCCTTTGGTCGAGCATCTAGTTTTTTTTCCCTAGCGTGAAGGGAAAAAGCAGAGATTCTGGGTTCATGATTCTAGTTTGTAATCAAAATGCTATGGAGAAATTCCCTAGCAAGTTGTTATTTCTTGTGTATGTTTTTCACACACGCCCCACCAAAGGTAGGGACCCCCCTTTTCTTGCACTCCTGACAAATCGTTTTCACTCTTGATGAATCATTTTTCTCCTGCCTCACTTTGTTTACCCCCACTTTTCAGTCCAAGTTGGTCATGTGCCTTCAAATTAGCAAGTTACCTTTGATCAAATTCACCTACCTAATTTTCACTAAATCATTTTCCCTTTTGGGTTCGATCTTGCGAGTTTTCATTGGCTCATCACCCCAGCGTCCGTCAAGCCTTGCAGACATGCATTCACAACTATCCTCTTTTTGTTCATCATTTCATCTCATTGCTCATCTACAACCAACTTCCACGTCCACCTACATGGTAGATACTATACCAACCCTCATCGCAACATCCTTCAGGCTTCATGAACCCGCAATTGTAGGTCACCTTGCGTATATTTCCATTCCACTTCATTGTAAAGTGGCAATCGACCCTCGACTTCTACCTACATGGTGGGCTCCATAGTTATCCTTTCCATCCCCATCATTGTCATTACCAAAACAAGCCCAACACACTTTGAAATCACCTAAGTCCAAAGTTTGTGGGTCTTTGTGTGCGGCTTGCCTTCACCTGACCACCATTGTCTAATGGTTGGGCACTCACATCATCACACCTTGCGGGACCCACATTTTTCATTTGCTTAGGATGAAATTTTAAGTTTGTGGGTGGACTCTTAAGTCAATGCTCACCAGCAGTTTCGCCTTCACGGGCTGCCACTTGTAGGAGGTTGTCACTTTGACGTTGTTTCATAACAACAATGCTTCCTTGCCTCCCCGCTTTGTGGACCCATAGCCAACCAGGGCCATCATCTTCTTGCAAGCCTCCCCATGATGACTATCATCCACCATCTCATCACTGTAAAATGGAATTCATACATGACATACCCACATGATTCACCCATATTCACTCATTTTTTGTGGACTTTTGTAACACTATGGCCATCACTGACTTGGTCATTCCCAAATGGTATTCTTAATGACATCTTAAAGTTGGTTCTTCATTGGGTCACAGGCTTCTTCATTGTTCATAATTCTCCTCCCTAACAACTTTTCCACAATTGGGATGCACAATTCAAACTTTTGTGTCACTACATCACAGCGTAATGTTGAGTTGACCATGTAGAAATTGTAAATGTGGAATTGAAGAATGACACCACATGCTAGACATTTCACATTATAGATGATGATACTGAGATTGGAATTGGTGGAAATCATCTATGTGGGTGCCACAATGTAGGCCTTTGCTTATCTCTTGTTGTTTCCTTGATGGATTTCTTTGAACGTCCTCACACTTGTTCCTTCCCACGTTTTATTGTCTGTGTCCTTAAGAAGGTATTCCTTCATCGCAACCCTACATTGTTCTATTGCAACTCAAAAGAATGCTCATATAGATTGATTCTCTAGAGAATGGTTGACTAACATGCTCCCTAGATAAAAGAAAGAAAGATTCAAAGAAGTTGTGATGATCATCTACCAAGTGAGAGAGTAATTCGAGGGAATAATCTCAATTTGTGTAATCAATGGTCAAGGTATCCAATGGAGTCAACGGTTCTTGTAGCGAGGCATTCAAGGGCCGCCCTTGCTAAAATATGGGAAAACTTGGAATTGCGGGCTTGCCTCTTATTGAGGTTGCAACTCTCATGGTTATTGCTCAATGGCAACCTTATGTTGGTCATTTATAGCTTAAAGCCCATTGGAGTCTTCACTTGCAGGGCCTACATTATTCATCGCCACCTCCTATGATGATGATCTTGAATGATGTTATTCTTGCATCACCCCACATACAACCATCCAACTACATCTTTCCACATGTCCTTTCCCACACTTTCAAAGCAACCTTCATCTCATAATGTCTGGAACACTTCGTTCCACTCCCTACGGGCCTTTGCTCAATGGAGGCTTCCATTCAACTAGTCATTTCAAAATGAAACTTCCTAACACTCTCCCACACATCCAATACCATTATGCGAGTATCATAACAAAGAGCTAGGCAGCGATGTGAATTCTGGGGAGTATGTAATGCCTTGGCATAACTTGGTAATTAGATAATGGGGCTATTGAGGGGCCAATGCATGAAGGGTGCTATTTTCTTAAATGATAGTGTGCTAGAGTAGAATTAAATGACCACAAAGGTGAAATAACGAACACTAAAAACTTGAACTTGCATGGTCCCTAGTAAGTAAGAAAATGACTAACATCCATCTGTATATGATCAAGTTTGGTGTGATTCATCCTTCCAAGATTATGGAAGGGGCAACATGATGGGCTCCCATGTGTGGCATTGATTCTCTATCGCAAGGAAAATGTAGTAATAATAGTGGCTCGAGCTACTATTTGAACTTCATCAACTATTGTGTTACTCACCTTCTTTGAATGAAGAAATCAAGGCATGAAGGTCTATTCTGAAGATCATGATGTGGGTTTCCGCTCATGTTTAGCTGTCTCCTTTCCTTCATCTATTGCCTAACTTTTTGGGCACTTGGGTGATGTGGGTTCCACCCTCTCTAGGGCTGGTAGGAAATATTATGCAAGTCTACACTTGTCATCGCCCATGACTAATATGGTGTTTCAACACCAACGTCCCACCCATCCTTGCCCGCATTCTCCCAGTAGATGATTTTCATGTGTATCCTGCCACCCCTACTACCATCTTCTCAATAGCACATGCGCATGAATTTTCTAAATACTAATGAAATAACGATCTCAAACTTATAGCAACTTTGCAAGATTGATGTAGGATGTAGTTGTATGCATCTCTAACATGAAAAATGAATTTAGAGCATTCAAGAGTTTAATTTCATAATTAGTTGGCTGACGTGTTACTTTATATCTTTCTATTCCAAAACTAACCCTTGGAATTCATTCCACTCTTTCTTGAGGTTTCAAATGGTGAGAGAGATCTAAAATTTAACATTCTAATTCCTTCAGGACTCTTATTATCTACGTGGTATTACTATAATCCATGAGGGCTCGCAGAGGACGATGAAAAGTAGTAAACAAAGAAAGGGAGAAGGTGGTGTCATGGTCTATGCAAACAGAGCTTTTAGTGTGGGCTCTCACATTCCCCAGGCTGTCATTAACAATAGTAACTTGGTTTTTTCCTACATCCCCACTCCCACATAGCACTTGGAAAAGTGCTATCCACATCATTTCTAGAGAAGTTACAATAGGGCATCATCAAATTTGAGTTTATACGTCTTATCAAAGCCCATGTAGTAGGAAAACTTGAGGACTATCCAAAGGAATTTGAAAGTCTCCACTAAAGAATATGGTGGATTTGAACTATAGGAAATGATTGCATTATTCATTTTCCAATGACATCTAGGGAAGCATTATGTTAGATATAGAACTAGTGTGTGCATAGCAGATTTCATCAACCACAACCTTCAAGTCTTGAGAAAAATGTGATCATATATGGAGGATTTGGAACAACTCAAATCAAGGTGGTAATGAATGAATGAGAGTGATTAGCAGGCAAAATGCTTGCATGTTTGAGCAAGAGAAGTGACGGTAGCGGAATGTGAGTTGTTGAAGTGATAAAATGAATCTAAATATGATGGCATTGTTTAAAAACTACGAAAAGAGTGGAGCTAGTGCACCATATCTATGATTTTTTGGAAAAAAAATTTCTACTTGTGGATTTTACAACTTAGACGGTAGTTATCGAGATGTTGTTACCTTTACAACATCCTCTTGTCGGCTTCCCATAGACTTCCTTCTGCCTCCTAAAGCCTGATGATAAACTTTGGCTCATAATAATGGTATATCAAGGTGGCATTCATAGGGAGTTTCACTGAATCACTAGTAGATCTTTCTCAAACTCGCAAACTTTCCCTTCATATGCATTTGGAAGAGGCTTTGATGATTTGTGATGGGGAATTTCAAGTGGAGTGTGTTGTCTTGCAAGGGTGGTATCGACAACAATCGTCACTCCAAAGGCCATCATCTGACGATGATTCAATAACATTGTTTGCATTATCATGCCCCATGGAATTCTCTACTTCGGGGGCCACAACCTTCATGAACATATGTCTTGGGAGCACTCCCCTTAGTGGTTTTCTTGCATGGTGTTTCTACTCCATCTCCCTGCTTGGATTGTTGTTATGATTTTTACCTTTCAAGTGCTTGATTGTAATTCTACGACCTAAATTCTAAGGATAAGTGATTGATGATGGATGAAAATTGAGTCAAAACCACTGTTAAGTATTCCTAACATGATAGCTTTGGATATCAGAAAGAGAATATGGGCAGATCATGTATAGCGTCAGAAGATATTATGGTTGGGATGATTTTAGCTAAAAACATTCATATGTGGGAAAAATAGGATGATGCCTACTCGGTGACCTAGCAACTTGGCATTGTGATGATGTTGGCAGGGTTGCATTTCCATGTCCCATAGAATCTCTCATTGTGAGGTGTACAATGACTTGAAGTATAAAATGATAGTTTGGTTGGGGTCATTTGGCTTCTCCTTGGACCATTCCATGTAATATATTTAAGGAATTTCTAAAGGCCAATACATTGTGGGTTTAATAAATCAGAAGGAAATCATTTAAGCATATGGATGAGTGGCTAGAGGTATGATATCTCCATTAAATTAAAGCTTGTGGCACCCAAAATTATTTCACTATTCCCTTTAGTTATTTATCTGGAGTTATGAATGAAGTTAGTTAAGGTGGGACCACTTCAACTAGGACAATAATTTAAGATGTTTCAATAAAAATGCACCTTGATCATAATTCATGTTAAAGAGTCCCACTTTTTTTAGTAGTGATTCTTTACTTATCAATATCTCTTTGGCTTGACTAATCCAATTTATCATTTTATGTAGGAAGGGGGTGCACATGCATATGTAGGCACCATTGTCCATATATAAGGAACTTGCTAGCAGACTTAGGCCAAGAGGGAGTGCTCTTGCATTAAGGTGCATGCAAAACCATGCCAAGGGTGGAATTCTGATTCAAAATTGATGAAACTAGGATAGGTTGACCATTAGTGCATTTTAGAGTCTATTCATGGATCTACACATAGAAGTTCCATGACATAGGATATGCCCATAGTGGATTTGCATCTGAAAGGATATCATGAGTAAAAGTTTTGATTCAAGGATAAATTAATTCTTCAAGGAAGAATGAGACTATAATAATAAGATTTCCTTTGTATAAAATGTATCGGGAGCCCTGTCCAAATGAAGAGTCTACTTGTTTCCAAGCCTAGTCTACAAAGGAAATGATAACCAAGGATCACCTATAGGACCTAGTTGAGAAGAAGGTTTTGATTCACAAAAGTTGAATGTTAAGGGTTTCCAAAGCAATGTTGCATAAACAATGGACAATTTGTCAAAAGAAGACTAATGAAACAATTATTGCATGCCAAGGAGATCAAAGCCAAAGGAATCTAGAGGTTGTTTACCAAAATCATAAAAAGGAGGAAGTTGTTATATCCCTTTCACCAAACAATCATGATCTGTGAGGAGTTGTCCACCATGATCAGGGGAAATATGATTGCTCCTCAGCAATATGAATTTGTGAGCAAGATGTACTTTGGAAGAATGCAACAAACAAATCTAACAGAGGGCAGCCTTTAGGAATCTTTCAGCCACAGCCTAGAAAATAGCTACAGGACAAATTTTCTATAGTACCAGTGTCACTACAAGACAAAATAGGGAAAAGACAAAGGATGTATTTTATATTTCCATATATTTGGGGGTAGGTGAAACCCTAACTTGTATTGAATCTAAGCCACACAATGTAAATCAATCCTCTCCATTCATTCTCCTTTTGGAACAATATAAATAGGGGCTTGCTCCTCATTTGTAAGTGTTGGATAATTGTTGTAAAAGGAATTTTGCAGCAATAGAGAGAAGCATTGAATGATTTTGGGTGATTCTTTTGAGTTTGTTCAATATGCATGCATGAGTCAACTTCCATGTTAGATTTAGTTGTTGGTTTCATGGATGGATATGAAATGGTGTTTGTTATTATGGAATTTGATGGATTTTTAGTTCATACTTTTGGCACTTGTTGAGGACAAGTTGTTGTGCAAAGTTAGCCTAGGTTTCCTTATTTCATTGTTGCAACTTAGTTCAATTGTATGTTCATGAAGTGCATGTACAATTTGAAAATTTGTAGTCCTTAGAAGATTTCACTAGTTTTGTGTAGTTGTAGGCTTCTCTTGGTCAAACAAAACCTAGTTTAGGAAGTTTTTCTATTGTAGCATCCTCAATTGCTATTGTTCATTCATGGCTTAGATTTAGAATAACTCTCCCACCCTTCCTCTCTTGTTATTTATTTTAACTCCTTCTTAGAGTAGGATTCAAAGCATCACATAAAAGCTAAATTTGATGAAAATGGTGAGTTTCAATTTGTTGTTCTGAGTGAGTAGCTGTAATATCCCTTGCCCAAATTGATTTCAAATTTGTTGTTTATGGCTCAGAGAATATTGTCAAACAGTTTGCATCCAATCTTCTATCTTTCTAGTTGTTGTTCTAGTTTGCTTTGATGGCTTGTGAATGATGTCAAACTATCCTAAATGCTTTTAATTCAATGATATAATGATCTATTACTAATATAAATGCATCAAATACTTCATTTAATCTTTTTCAATGCACAAATATGACTTCTATATGCAAACTAATCACCTATGGCCAAGTGACATTTCGTCATACAATTTGCATGCAAAATAAATTTTTGATAATGAGTCATATAAAGATGATATTACATCAAAAAAAATTCATGCAACTTATGAATCATTTATTCAAATGTCCTTTCCAATACAATTTTGATGCATTAGCCAAGACTCTTTGCTTCACAATAGATATACAATACAATGACAAAACTGATATCAATGATCACCTACAACAAATTCACATATGAGATTTATGATTATGATATTATGACCTAAAACTAACATTGCAATGCAAGGAAGATGACCTCAAAGAACCTAGATTATGAACCCTCCAAATTGACGAAGAGGTGGTAGCCAAACCCTTGCAATGGATTTCTCTTGAATCCAAGTAACACCTTTATGAGAGCCACCCCTGTTACTCATTAGAACTTCTGATAATAAATCATTTACAGCTTCTTGAAACTTTCAAATACATCAAACATCATTGAAAAGATCTCATGGATGGAGCTCTCAAACCTTATGAAGGAATTGGTGCCCAAAAAAACCTCCACAACAAAAATCATGGCTCATAGCTATGACTATCATAAAATATCATAACATAATATCTTGAAAAAATCACTCCTAAAGATAATGAAATGATAAATCACAATAAGCAATTATTCTCCAAATCGAATCTCCACAAATTTGGCCCTTGGCCATAAATTCAATGCAATGAGAAGTTTGAAGTAACTCCTCCAATCTATTGCAATAATTTAGATGATATTTCACACCCTTGAAATTGCATAACCACTAATATTTTTCATTCCCAATGGTTGGAAATGGTAGAAACCCTAGTTGGCTCCTTCACCAAACAAGTTATTCAAATCAAATAACAATTCTTGGATGATGAGACAATGGTTGGTCTCACCTATTTATTCTTTTTCACCAAATTGTCAGCCCACAATCTATAAGCTTCCAAAAATAATATTATATTATATTATATTTACACTTTATTATAATAATATAAAATATAACTCATAAAGTGCAAATATGATAGCTAACATAATATGTTATCCAATGATATGTTTTCTAACACAATGTGTTATCAAATAGTGTGTTATCCAACATCCAAGATATCATAAGAAACATCAAATGAACTCATGAATCTACAAAATGATCCAACCACAACTTGGGTAACTACCATGAAGAAGACCCTCTAACCAAGCTCCTTAGCCTACAAAAGTCAAGATAGGCTAAACCCTCAGAAACTAATGTTCATGAAATCAAGGACATTATAGTCTACACTCCCTGAAATTGCTTGTGCCCAAGTAATCTCATGTGCAAAGAAAATTCTACTCCACTTGGATCCCAAATGACTCTATAGAGTTCCCAACTACTTATCCACTACACCCTCTGGGAAGATATTGAACCATGCTCAACACTATTTGGAAGAACTGTCACAATGAAGAGCAATCTACAAAACAAAATGATACCTAGATCCAAATACGATTTAAACTCACATCCATCTATCATGCAAAAATAAGGACATCTAGAAGAATCTACTAAACACTCTTGGATGTGATAACTATTATTTGGTCTCATAACACACCCCATTTTTCCCTTTGGAAAAATATGGACCCCTTTTCTTTCCTTACTCTTTTGTTTTCACTCACTTTGACGTTGTTTTGATGCTTAGTCGGTTGTTTTTCTCCTCTCATTTTCACTTGGAATCTTTGTTGTCATATCCTTTTGTTTCTCGGTTTTGGTGTTTCGGTATGCTCTTAATGTTTAGTTTGTTACCAAAAACTAGAAGCTCAAAGTCTTGCATTTGAGCCAAAATAATTTGTATCTTCATAAGATTCTAGCTTTGCCTAGTATTTCATTGATCAAAATTTTAATCTTGGTAATTTCCACTTTTACCCGAGTCTGATATTTTATTGTTTTTTTTTCTAGAAGTCAGAAAGCGGAGAGTCTACTTTGAAATATGTCAAAATTATCTTTTAGTCTCAGTTTCCAGTCTTTCCTTTTGTTCTAGTTTTCTCTTTCCTTAGAAGGTATTTCCTAGATCCCGATGTTGTTTGCTCCTTCCAAAAGCAATATTGAAACCTCCAATCTAGGTGATCACCATTCGATTACATATATTTAATGACATATACCTTGTAAAGAATCAGCATGACATATAATTGCCACATATGATCACCACACCATTTTTCTTCTCAAATAGTGAGCCAACACATAAATTGAGTTGTTTGTGATTTGGACCATAATCTGTAATGATTGCACCTTTATTCTAGGAATTGATGCAAAATAACAGGTAATTAATTAAGGTGGTGAATGTACTTGGCATCACCTAAAGCATGTAATTTCTTTTACAATGCTCCACTTCATGTCATATTGCAAATTTGTTGAAGAAATTGAGTTAACAAAATGACATTGGTGCACAAAGAAAGGTAAAATTTTGAGAAACTAAGACGCATCTACCAAGGGTTTTGAAGTTGCATTCTAAAGAATCACCATTATTAACCAGAATTAGGTATGTTTCAAATAAATAATACTTTGTTAAGAGTTTCTCAAGCTAAAAATATTGATAATAGCATTCCCATTTTGAAATTGAAATGTTAATTATTCTCTAAGTTGTTAAATTTAGTAAAAATGAATTGAATTTTTTATGAAACATAAGTTTTCGTTAAATCTAACCCTAACTCGCACACAAGACACATATTGTAAAAATTTCAAAGCACATTATATACAAAATGAGCACTTCTGACTCAAGGGTGGAAGATTCATTCAAGTATTGCAATTCACAAGCCATACCCATCAACATAGTGTTTATAGACACCCACATGGGATGGTCTTCTGACATTGAAATTTGTCCATGGCTATTACAAGTGAATGCTTCTCAATGTACCAAGAGTGTTGTTGAAAATGGGTTACTTCCTGCAGGAGGTTTTCTGCCAACAATGGAAGCTCTTGAATTAGTTATGCAGTGTATAAATCATTACAACCTAGCCAAGAGGATTTTTGAGAAAGAAGGAAGAATTTATGTAGACCTATCACAAAAAGGAATCATGTACATATTTGGTCTCCCCACTTATACACAAATGCTCAATGTTGACCTAAAGGCCAAGACCAAGACATATCAAAGCGCTAAGGAGCATAATCGACAAATTATGAGCACCCAATGGTGCAACTAGCCAATTACACAATAGACCAAGATAATTCAGAGGTCTATGTTTAAACAAGAAATGCAAGATATTATAACTTTGTTGAGCAGAGTGGCTAGTTTAAGAGATGTAAGCAAATTCAAGCCCTAGATGTTTGTGATAGTATCCCGCATGATAGAGGGTCCCATAGAGCTACATTGGGGAAAATTGACAAGTGACAAACTACATGAATACATTACTGCATTCCGCAAAATCAGATGCTTCTACATGTCATCGCATGTTATTTACTCTTGTGCTATGAGAGCCAGTAAAAGGGTTGAAACAGATTGGTACTCTGGGCACAAAGGTTGGAAATAGTTTCATATGTGCACATCTACCCTAGATCATTGTCCACAGGTATAAAGATGATTACAAGAAAGTGAATTATTTGTTCTCCATGAAACTGGTGAGAATAATGGAATGTGGTAAAGCTAAAAGATTATCCATGGAAGCATAAAGTGCCATTCGGCCTATGGGAGGGTGGTACATATAGTTGCCAACTTACTCCTACATTAGAGTGGAGGCATTTGATGGACACCCATTCATGCTGCCTAGGTATCCTACAGATAATTTTTTTTTATTATAATTAGTGAGACAATTAAAGCCATTTCAGGCTCTTTATAGCCATCCTCGCAAAAAAGACTCTTTTAAATTTCCCATCACAATAGGAAATTATAAGTGCAATGCAATTAGAGTAACTGATTTGTGTGAAGAAGAACCGAGGACCTACCATTTTGAAGAATTCCCACTCTAGAGTGTATTATGATATTGAAGGAAATATTGCTAAAACTATACTTAGTTTTCATGCTCATGTGCCTAATTTAGAAGATTATTGGCTTAACTGTGAAGACGAGCACATGGTAAGAAGAAGAAAATATGAAATAATGACTTTAAAATTTTCTTGGGTGCTCAAGATTTATGACATTATAGACCAATTGGAAGAAGATGATAGTCAGGTGTTGAACCAATTTTATAATGATGATAGGGTATATGATGAACCCATTCTAGACCCAGGTGTTGATGATGAAGACATGAAATCAATTGATGACTTCACTAGGCCAGTCTTAAGGTATAATCAACACTGGATTGATGATTTTTGCAAAGGTTTGAGAGAAAGAGGAATTGAACCTATCTTCTTAGAAGATAAAAGAAGTAAACAAAGAGATGAAACTGATTTTGAAAGTTGAGAGCCTAACAAAAAGAATAGAAAGACTAGTAAGGCGACTCTAGGTGTTAGAATTGAGGAAAGAACCCCTAAAGCTAAAGGACAAGAAGTTCCCATAAAACCATCTGATAAACACAAAGATGCAGAGATAGGTAAAGATAAATCAAAAGTGATACCTAAAGGTGCATCTTCCTCTACAAATAAAACTAGAACAAGAGTAATTATTGATGAAGGAATAGGAGCAACATAAAATGTTGGTGCACAAACTAGGTCTGCATCTCAAAGGGCTACAACATTATTTACCTCTCCTCCTTTTGTTAATATGGCTAATATGAAACAAGCACTAGGAGGGACTCCTATAGCTTTGGAGGAAATTTATGAAGATAAAGCCAAAATTAAAGAAAAAATGGACAAATGGGGTGCTATGTGGGAGAAAGTGAAAGAAAAGAAGCCTAAAGACAAACCCATGGTACACCTGGTGATTGAAGAAATTCAGGATACAAGCTCTAACCCCATAAATGTAGAAGAAGATGAGTTTATTCAAGGAACGCTCATCTCAGAGGAACGAAACATTCAACATACTTGAAATGGAAACAAGCGAGACTGCAAAGTAGAATCCTATTGAAGAAAGAATTGTTGAAGATACTTTTGATTCCTAGCCTTTGCTTGGGAATGTGCAAAATGTTAATAAACACTCACAGGTCTTTGAAGAATTAGAGAAAGGACATGCTGAAACTAAAATTGAAACTAAAATTCCAAAAGAAGAAGCTACATAGTTTGTAGGAGATGGAACTAAAAATATGGAGAATCCTAGTGTAGGAGTGAATGAAGAAGATAATATTCAGAGATGAAATGGAAAATCTAGATAGACAAGAAAATATAAGTCTCCAAATAGAGGAGGTAGTGTCAAACCCTACCAATCCCAAATCTATGCTAGATATCATTGAAGAAATCTCCATTTCAAAAAAATGTGGCAAGTGAAAGAGATGAAGTTCCTAAAAAAAGTGGTAAGGGACAAAGAAATGCTACAGAGGTACAACAAGATGATGACACACCTAATTGGTTAATTAGGGAATTAGCTTCTCTGATGGAAGTGGAAGTATTACCTTTGAATCTTAATAATTTTATACAAGAAGTACTCCTAAACCTAGGTGTAGAGCAAAGATAAGACATGTCATATAGAGGAATGCAAATGGAAATAGAACTATTCAGATAGCCGCTCCAACAAGGGATAAGGAAAAACATGAAATAACACCTAAGGAGTATAAGATCTCAAGTATTAATCTTTGACACTCATCTTGGCAGCAAGAATTAGAGGAAATAAAAGTAAATTTAAATTTTATTGTTGCCAAAGTATAGACATATACATTAAAGAAAAGAGATTTGAAAGAAAATGTTGCTACCTTGGAGCACTTCATTAAGTCATTAACTTTATCTATTCAAGAACAAGCTGAACTACCCCAACATCTGGTGTTGATGTCACAAGAGCAAGTAGATGCAATTGTTGCAGTTCATCATAAAATGAACATGTTTGAAGAATGGATTGAATACTAGGTGAAACAAGGAGAAGAATTATTATAGATGCAATAAGAAAGTGTAAGGAAGCAAGCCATTGAACATTCAGAGAAATTGAAAAGATTTGTAGATGAATGTAGATTTCTCCAGGAGTAGGTCATTGGGGTAAAAGCAAGAAGTTGGGTACACGAAGAGGGGAAGTTTCGGCCAAAAAAAATTTCTCGTAGAAAATGCATACACATTATTAAAAAAATGTGAATGCATTATGCTTCGGGTACCCGAGCCTAAAAAATGCGTATGCACTAAAAAACATGTACGCGTTATATAAGACATACACGTTTTATAACATGTAAAAATTGATTATTTATAAAAATAAATACTTTTTAGAAATGGGTACCCATTTTAAAACGTGTACCCATTTTGTAACACAAAACAAGTATGCATTTTACAAAACGGGTACCCGTTTTTCTTAAATTTTTTTCTTTTAAATAATCAAGAAAATAAAGAACACATATGTGTTTTGTAACGCGTACACATTTTTAAAAAACACGTATGTATTTTTAAAATTCAAAATTCCCAACTCACATGCTGCCTTGTTTTTAGGCTTGGGAAACGCTTGGCAATCCAAGCCTTAGCCTTTGACCTGCAACTAAAAAACTAAAGTAGATTGAAGAAGAATGTCCAACTTTGGCAATATGGCTGATGGACTTTTTTTTTAATCAATCTATAAAATTAAAACCCATTAGAGAACATGATGTCTAATTTCCAAATATATAATTTTTATTAATATTTGATTATGTTTACTATTTTTTAATTAATTTCTAAGCAAACTAGTCCTTAAACTTGAAATATTAGGCTTTTTTTGTTTTTTAATAACTTTTTTTTGGTTAAGTTTCTTGTAAAAAAAATTATATGGCATCAAACTTCAGACAATTGTCTACACAATGAAAAAAAAAAGATTCAAAAAATGTTTATTTTAGGTCCAATTATGTTGTCTGTACACATTTATTTTTGTAAATAGCAATTAAGGCCAATAAAAATTTAATAAAAAAAAAATATTCAACCAAAAAAAAAAAATTTCCAAACCAAACTTCATGTTGTTAGCTCTGTTTTGCAAAATGAATTATCAAAATATTTTTATTTGGGTCAAAAAGTGTTGTCCTTACACGTGCTTGGTATTTTAAAAAAAAGGGACTTTTAAAAAGTGGTTTTAATAGATCCCTATCAAAATTTAATTTCTATAATCTAGGTATTTGAATAATTTACATATTTGGAAACTAGATTCAAAATGCTAAATTTCATATTACTAACTTTTTAAAAGATTCATTATGTAAGTGCCTCAAATTTTCAGTCCAAGTGTGACAAATTTTGAAAAACAACAAAAACACTTCAACTTTTTGAGCTTTTTGTGTACCCAACTTCTTGCATCAGCCCATTGATGAAAGGCGAAACATTGAAATTATCATGCAGTCAGACATCCAAGAGTTAATATAGAGTAATGTAATATTAGGACATGAAATTTCATCGCTAGGAAAATGGAAGAAACAACTGAAATGGGAAGGTGACATGTTAATACAATGTATTGAAGGATTTGAAAGAGTCATCATCGAGTGCAAAAGATTGATTAGTGGAAATCAATAATTTATTGATATATTAACATGTCAAGGTTTTGATCCCCAAACATTAGGACATGAGGGAAAAGAAGGTAAAGCTTTCAAGAAATGGATAGAAAGGATAAATAGAGATCCTATTCAATTGTTGATGTAGAAAGTTATTGACAAGATAATACAATGTAGAAATGTTATAGCCAAGTATGAAGTAGACAAAGCAAAAAAAAAATGACATCATACTTTGAGTAACTGAAGAATATATTAGGCTCAAGCTCACTTGGAGAGCAATACAAATAATTTCAAAAGAGCACATACATCAAGTGTTAAGGGCTTTTCGAGAATATTAGTTGAAGAAAGGAGGAAGAATCCCAAAGCCCGAGTCATATGCAAAAAGGGAAAGAACTAGATACCGAATACTATAAATATGATGAATTTTATTTTGATTTCAATTTTAAATTTGCAAGTTGATCCTAGTTCCGGTAGGTGTTCCTCATTTCGGTGTTTGCAAGGAATCTGGTAGCCTTGATTGATACAAAGTTTTCATGTTGAAGTATGAAGAGAGGTGTTGTTGTCGATGAAGTCAAAGCCTTGATTTATTCTAGAATGTTCTTGATTGCAGTTGGAAGATGCCACGTGACACATTTTAATTTGCTATTTTTGATTCTATGGATAGACTTTTAATTTGAAATTCTAGGGCCTTGTTTCTATATAAGGTCATCTCCTCCCACATTTTTATTTTAAGTTCGGAAGTTGTAGATGTCAGAGGAGCATAAAAAATTTTAAGTTTTTTTTTCTCATTTTCTAAACCATTCCGATGTAAAAATTTGTATTCATGTAGAAATTAATTGATATCAGAGCTTTATGGATAGCTACCTATCTCAGTATCTTTTGTAGCTAGTTTTGTAAGTTCGGTCAAACAATACTGTATGTTGCACCATTTAAGGGTGCATGCATAACCTACTCATTGTCCATAAACAAAACCCTCTCTTTAAAAGCTTGTGCACACCAATTTATATGTAGTTGTGAAGCAATCTGGTGAAGTATAAAGTAGTTTTCTTTTTTTTAATTAATTCTTTGGGGTGTCCATGGAGAATAACTGAGAGAATTTTTATTTTTTTTTAGTATTTTTATACTCTTTTTTAGAATAGATGTTTAATGTTTGAAAATGTTCCAAAAAATATAAATGAATAGAAAGAATTTTGTTGAAAATCTTTTATTCTCCATGAAGTTGTTGAATGCTTAATGCTAAATCTACTTAAGTGATAGTAAAGAATTTGTGATGTTCATGAAATATTATGTTGAATCTTTTGATTTCATGATGTTATTTGATGATGAAGTGAAATTTTATATGAAATGTTTATAATTCTTAGAAAAGTTAAAAATAATTGTAGTCCCTTTGAGATTAACAAAAAATATCACATCATTACCTGAGAGCGACCCTAGTGCAACCATGACCTAGTTATCGAAGAATTGAGGTTGAACGAAAGCCAATCTTTGTCCTGTCAATGTAGAATTTCCCCTTAGGTTGTCTTTGTTCCATATCTTTCAAGAAGGATAGGCTCTTTGTGGTCTTGTCTATGGAGATTTTATTTGATCTATTTACTATGAATAAAATTTTCATCAATAGAAACTGGCACTAGAAGGAGGGCCTATTATGGTTATTTTTGGTTTTGTTACCTGGTTTAAACTAGATTTCCGTAGAACCACTAGATCTTGGTTTAGTGATCCTCGAGTGACCTTAGTCAATCTTAGTGGTCAAACATCATCTAGACCTCAAAAGTCTAGGAGTTTAAGTGCAAGTCCAAAGATTCCAACTGTTGTTGCACCATCACCTCCAATAGTGATGGAATTCTTTAATGTGGAGTCACCAATTCAATTTTCTGTATACAATGATTTACCAAAAAATCTTGACAAGTTGTATCCTAAATATTATTTTCAAAAAGATGTTGAAGAACATATTAGTATATTCAAGGATACATGATTTCAAGCAAGAATTCAACATGAAGACTTCGTATTTTTTTTGTTCCCATATACCTTGAGTGATGAAGTCTACCACTTGTATATCAACTTGCCTCACAATTCTATCAGATCATGGCAAGATATGGAAACTCAATTTTTAGGTAGATTTAGAACACTGACTGATCTTGCTTTGTTGTATCATCAATTCACTCAAATCAATTGTAAATTTAGAAATGAAACATTTTGGAAATGGATCATCCGTGAATGGTAGAAACAAATTGAATATTTACCCTACCTAAAATGTAAATGGAGTCCCTATAGGTCATTCTATGGCTCCTAATGTTTATCCTATAGCATTATAGAATGGGACATTTCCTCAAAATACTTTCTTTCAACTAGGAAATAGTCAAGGTTTAGCTCCTCACCCTCGTCAAGCTATTATAGAGTTGTGTCCTAATGGAAGTTATTTTTTCTCACAAACTCATGAAAATCAAAATGTCAAAAATTTTGAGGAAAAGAAAGACATGAAAGAAGTTACAACTGAACTCAAAATATTAACCATAGAGGTCACACAATTAAGAAATAAAAATTTCTATTCTCAGAATAATAATTAGAATTCACAAAATTGAATGTATAATGCTCCCAGGCCACCTAGACCTTGGAATACACGCCCTAATAATGGGGGAGTATCAACCCCTTTAGATAAAATTGATTCAACTGATGAAAAGTATACATCACAAGTGAAATTAGCTAACCTTGCAATGAACAATTGGTGTAGAATTCACAATACAAATGCTCATGCTGAAGTGGATTGTTCATAATTTAAAATTTCTTTAGACATTTCCTTGCTGCTACTCATTAAAATGAGCATTGCAATTCTCATTATCCTAAAGGAAATGAATTAGTTTTGGTAGGACATGACTTTGCTCTAGTTCTAGAAAGTTATGAAAATTTCAAATTACCTACCACTATCACAAGTCATGCTCATGAATATGAAGATGATAATTGGACTATGAATTTGGAAACATATGCTTTTCCTTATCAGGATGAAAATGAGCCTCAAGAAGAAATGGATGAAATACATGCCTTCCAATAGTATTAGAAGGGACATAATTACAACACAAGTAATAATGTTAACAGTGGAGGTAGATTCAATGGCCTTTAACAACATCCATCCTGGCTATAATTTTAATACTCCACCTAATGAAAAATCAAGTAATAATCCTAGGTTACCCAAGGTTACCTCTCACTACAATTCATCAAATGTTTTAAAAAGTGAAAAGATAGATTCTGCTGACCAAAAAAATTTGAATAATTATTTAGTGGAAGAAATTAAGAAGGTAAGAATTAGCCTTTCTCTATCAGAATTGCTTAAGAAACCTATGATCAAGAAAGCTTTCTTAAATACTTTAGAAGATTTTCCCGAAGAAAGAAAATTTAAGGACATTCAAGTGAAAGATAGTTAGGCTAAAGCAAAAGATAAGAACATTATTCCCATAGCGGACACACAAGTAGCCTTTTATAAAGGAAAATTAGAGTCCCCATGACTTTTACTCACTTTGAGAATATTTGGTAAGAATCTTCATAACTACTTAGTAGACTCTGGAGCGTCTACTAATGTGATGCCATTATCCATATGTCAGACGTTAGGGTTTACCCCTGCAAATTATTTCAAGAAAGTCACTCAACTTGAAAAGATAGAGGTAAAGGTAGTAGGAGAGTTGAGTAATATTCACATGCAATTGGCTTCTGACCCTAGAATCCAATATTATATCAGCATTCAAGTCATGGAGATACCTAATACTTATGGTATGCTTCTAAGTAGAGATTGGTCTAAAACATTGAATGGATACATGGATACCGATTTATCACACATGTGGTTACTGTGGAAAGGAGTTCCTAATCAAATTCAGATTAAAATATAACCACACATGAAATACATGATCACATATTATAATCAAAAAAATTAAGTTCTATATATCGATGTAGAACTAGGAGTTTACAAAATATGAAATTCAGGAGTTAAAATTGAGGAATTTTTAACTTGTGATGCTAATAAATTTAATGAACTAAATCTTGGAACAGATGTTTTAATTCAATCAAATTGTGATTCTTTTGAAGAAGAGAATAGTTCTTATGATAAATTTCAAAAGAATATTATTACAAAAGCTCAGGAAATCAGTAAAAGTAAAATTTCACTAAAAAGTGTGTTATTGCAGGATTGGTGCAAGTTGCATAATCCTTCACATTCAAAAAATGGTTGTATGATGTGTCTAGAGATAATCCGTGGAATTGAGAATCGATATTATCTAAAACATGATAACGTTGAAAAATAATTGAACTAGAAACGTGTAGAAACAAAGATCAACATATATAGACTGAAAAGATTTATACGATGATATCAAAAAATGGTAAAATATTGGCTATAGATGATCAAGCTTGGATTCTTAAGTTTGATAAATCAAGATCGAAATAAGGAACTGTAATTGGATTCAAACTTATTAACTTGCAAGGTAAGTCTTTTCTTACTACATATCAATTGCAATTTCAATGTACTAGCAATGTGGTAGAATATGAAGCCCTTATACATGGCTTGATCCTAGCAATCAAGAAGAAAGTTAGAGTCCTTAAAGTGTTTGGTGATTCAAAATTGGTAGTTAAACAAGTCTGAAAGCAATATATTTGCAACTACAAAAGATTATCCAATTATCAACATAGAGTATGGGATTAAATTGAAGGTTTCAATGCATTCAATATTACTCATATCCCTAGAAGATTCAATCAGAGAGCCAATGGCATAGCTACTATTTCTAGTACTTTGGAACCTTTAGAGACCTCAAATCTAAAAAAATTCACTATTGAACTAGTAAAATTACCCTCGATTCCTAATAATGTCACTAACTTGCAAGTATTCGAAGATGGTTGGCACATATTGGAATTCATTACTAATTCTGGTATTTTTGAAGCCAAAAAGATCAAAGAGATAGATCACCCTGATGGCTAAATTCAAGATGAAGAATTGATTGATGTTAGAGATAATAATATTCCAAAAGGAATAATTGAGTTAGAATGATTGTTCAGTATTGACCAAATAGTCAAACAAAAATATTTACCTCAAGGTGATGGAGGACTATCTGAGTTATACAATTTTCACATTAAGGAAGATCCTAAGAACATACTCATAGGGAAGCTTTGTGCTGAAGAAGAGAAGAGAAATATTGCTCAGGCACTTAAATATTACTGGAAAGTTATAGCATGGAAATATGAAGACTTGAAGATTTATGACACTTCCATCATTACACATACTTTACCATTGAAGCCTAATGAAAAACCTTTTTGATAGAAACAATGTCTAGTAAATGCACTCTTAGAACCTTTAATTCTACAGGAAGTTCAAAAATTGTTGTTAGCTAAAATAATTTTTCCTATCAGACATTCTACTTGGGTGGAAAATTTAGTCACTGTAAGGAAGAAGAATGGAGATATACGATTGTGTGTAGATTTTCTGAATCTCAACAAGGTATCTAAAAAAGACAATTATCGACTGCCCTCACTTGAAGAAGTGCTACAAATAGTTAATGGTTCGCAAATTATGTCCTTTTTGGATGGATTTTCTAGATATAACCAAGTAATGGTAGCGAGGGAAGATCAAATGAAAAAATATTTCACCATGAAGTGGGGAACTTTTTCTTACAGAAGGATGTTGTTTGGATTGATAAATGTTGGAGCTACATTTCAGAGAGTCATGGACTGTGCTTTTGTGTATGTGTAGGATCATGATGGGCCAAAAACTGGCAATATGATGGGTATGTGGCTGATGACTACTTTTTTACCCAAGATTGTTGAATTGAATAGGGTTTTTAAAGGAGATTCTTAGCTTTCCATGCATATAAATTATGTTTTACTTTGAATTTAATAAGTAATTATTATTCATTTTCTATTCAAATTATGACTAAACTCCTGATTCATAGGTTGATTGAAAAAAATTTATAACTTTCAAATGGTATCACATTTTTTGAATCCAAAACATGCATCATATTCTATTCTTCACATACTATAGGATTAAAAAATTAAAAAAAATGAATTTCATGAATTTTTTTACGAAGTTAAGGTGGTCAGACATATGAGTTTTTATATTTTTTAAAATTTGTAAAAAAATTCATAATTAATTATTTACTTGGAAAAAATTATAAAAAATATGCATCACATCAAGACATGAGTCCTCTACTTATATCTAAAATATTATAAAAATATTATCATTTCATTGTGGTTAGGGTGGTCAAATAGACACCTACTTCTTATTTTTTCCCTAAAATTTAAGTACCACTGCATTGAAATTTCAAATTTTCACCAAATAGTTTTTTTTTTTTAAAACAAACCTAGTAGTTTAAAAACTACATTCAATTTGCTACATATTCTATTCTTACATATTTTTGAAATAATATAGATAAATTATTCAAATTTTTATGTCAAGTTGCCCAACTCTGATTTTTCTGAATTTTTCGCCACTTAAGGGCCTGTTTTTTCCATGATGATCCTGCACATACCCTTTTTGAGAATTGATAGGAAAATGCATCATTATTTACATGGATGACCTTACAGTATTTTCTAAAGACAAAAGAGATCATGAACTCGAGATCTCAAAGTGATATTACAAAAGTGTGAAACTTATGGAGTTTCAATAAATCCTAAAAAATGTATTTTTGGGGTGATTGAAGGAAAGTTATTGTGACATATCATTTATGAACACGGTATATCAATTGACCCAAACAGAGTGAATGCATTACTCAATTTATAGCCCCCAAGAAGTAGAAAAGAATTGAAGTCATATTTTGGTAAGATTAATTATGTTTAAAAATTTATGATAGGATTCATCGAAATAGTGAAGCCACTCAATGATATGTTAAAGAAAGATGTCAAAATAGAGTGGACTAATGAAGCTAAAATCAACTTTTAGAATATAAAGGCTGCAATCATAAAAGCATTGGTATTGGTAAGTCCAGACTATGTTAAACCATTTTTATATTTACTCATTTTCTTTTTGTCACACTTGTGCAACAATATTAACACAGAAAGGTGAAAATAAAGAAGAAAAACCAATTTATTTTATGAGCACTCCATTCAAGGAATCAAAATTGAGATACACAGATGTTGAGAAACAAGTCTTTGCTTTGGTCAAAGTTGTACGCAAATTTAGACATTACATCTTTAGAAGTATAGTTAAAGCTATTGTCCAAAATTCAGCTCTCAAAATGTTGCTAGCACAAAGTGAGCTCAAAGAAAAGAGAGCTAAATGGGTCACCATTTTACAAGAATATAATTTAGAAATCATACCCATGAGGTTGATCCAAGGACAAGCTTTGGTTAAATCTATTGTGGAAATAGATCCACAAATATCAAGCCAAGAATACACATTAGATGAAAAGGATCAAGAAGATTTTTATTTAGACATTTGGAATTATTTGGTCAGTCATACTTACCCTGATTATATGCAAAGGATTCAACGAAGAGACCTCAAGATAAAATCATAGAGTTAAATGATTAAGGGAGGATCTCTATTCTAAAGAAATCATGAATGAATCTATTTAAGATGTTTAAATGGAACATAAGTTGATAAAGTATTGCAAGAACTACATGATAAATTTGGAACAGCTCATGGAGCACCTCTAGCTACTACACACCTCATTTTGAGAGTTGGCTACTACTAGCCCATGATTTTTAAAGATACTTATTAACATATAAAACATTGTTATACCTGTCAAACAACATCAGATAAAGGAAGATTCAATGCTCAAAAATTACAACTGGTGATAGAGATGCATCCCTTTTCACAATGGGGATTAGACTTTATTAGAACCATCAATCCTCCATATTCCACTGGTCACAGATTTATATTGATTGCTATAGACTATTTTACCAGATGGATAGAGGTGTGACCTAGCAAGCAATGGACTACAGATGTGCTCATCAAATTTTTGGAAGAAAACATTATACCCAGGTATGGAATGCCATATGCATTGGTACGTGATAATGACCCTACTTTTGCTTCATTGAAATTTTCTAATTGGGCATTTGAATATGGTATAACACTAAAAATTTCATCTAATTATTATCCACAGGGAAAAGGATTAGCCGAGTCACCAAATAAAAAATTGTTGGATATAATTAGAAAATTGATTGAAAAGAACCCTAGGGAATGGCGTTCTTTATTAAAATTCACCCTTTGGGTAGATCGTACTAGGATGAAAGATGCATTAGGGAATTATCCTTATCATTTAGTCTATGGGGTATACCTTATACTACAAATAAACTAAAATGTCCATACTTGGCAATTTGCACAAGAATATATTGGATTAGATGATCAAACATAAGCTCAATTGTTGCAATTGATACATTTAGATGAGAAACGTACTCGAGCTATAGATCATTTTGCTAAACATCAATCTATAGTGAAAGGATGGTTGATTAGAGAGCTAGATTAAATACTTTTAGAATATCCAATTTGGTCTTGTATTGGAACAAAGCTCATGAACGTAAAAGTGAACATGGTTAGTTTGAAAAATTATGGACAGACCCATACCAAATTTCTGAAATCTTGAGTGATATTACATATAGATTGAAGTATTTGACTAGTAAAGATATCCCATTGCCTCTGAATGGGTAGTTCCTAAAGCATTATTTCCATTCATAAGTAAATATTTTTGTACATAGTTTTTTTTTTGTATATAGTTTTTTTTTGTGGTCATTTGTTGCTTTTGTTTTGTTTTTTTTCTTTTTTTCATTTTTTTAGGTGTTGTGTCATTTTAATTTACATTAATTGGAAATATTTGAAGGTCTATAAGTTAATATAATGTCAACTCCAGAACTTTAATTTATAATTTGACTAGAAATGGTTTTCCATTTATAAATTGTTCGAGAATTATTCAATTTTATATACTTTGATTAGCATGAATCATTTAGTTGATGTTGAGCTACAAACAAATATATTTAAATCATTCTACTAAAATTTGGGATAATAGTTGTTTGCATTAATTGAAAAATCAGAAGACTACCTTTGCTATCACTATAATTCCCAACCTAATAGCAGGCTTCAATGCTTGCAAGTTGATAAAAGAGCTATTATTACAATATCAAAAGTAAAAAATGAGCTATCATTGCCATATCTAAAAAAAAAGATATCAACTCATTAAGCCATCCAAATAACTCTACCGGGGTTATGGACGCTTGACCGATAGTAGAGCTATGTTTGGGGAATTACGAAAATAACCTTGTCAGGGCTATGGACACTTGACTAGAAGCAAGGATCTATCCCTGTTTGGCTTAAAAGGAATTATCATATTATGTAGATTAATGCAAACAGTTGTTATTTCTAAGTAAAATTTGAATGTCAAATAAGGATCCCATGATTTATAATTAGAATACTAAAGAAAGTTGGAACATTAATGTTAGATCTGGAATTGACTTTCTAATGTTTTGTTTTGTTTTGTTGGTTTCTAGTTGTTGTGTGGTCTCACAACACACCCCATTTTTCCTCTTGGCAAAATGTCGACCCCTTTTTTTTCCTTGCTCTTTTATTTTCATTCACTTCAGCATTGTTTTGATGCTTAATCAATTGTTTTTTTCCTCTCTCATTTTCACTTGGACTCTTTGTTACCATATCCTTTTGTTTCCTAATTTTGTTGTTTCAATATACTCTTATTGTGTAGTCTATTACTAGAAACCAGAATCCTAGAGTCCTATGTTTGAACCAAAAGAATTTGTATCTTCATAAGATTCTAGCTCTACCCGATATTTCATTGATGAAAATTTTAATCTTGATAATTTCCTCTTTTACCTAAGTTTGATATTTTATTGTTTTATTTTTCCTGAAAGTTGGAAACCAAAGAGTCTGCCTTGAAATATGTCAAATTTATCTTTTAGTCTCAGTTTTCGGTCTTTCCTTTCATTTTGATTTTCTCTTTCCTTAGAAGGTATTTCTTAGATGTTGGTGTTGTTTTCTCCTTCCAAAAGCAATATCAAAAGCTCCAATCTTGATGATCACCAATCGATTACACATATTTAATGACATATACCTTACAAAGAATCAACATGACATTTGATTGCCATGTATGATCACCATGCCATCTTTCTTCTCAAATAGCAAGCAAACGCAAAAATTAGGTTTTTGTGATTTGGAACATAATCCGTAATGATTGCACCTTTATTCTAGGAATTAATGCAAAATAATAGGTAATTAATGAAGGTGGAAAACTACCTATGTATTTGGCACCACCTCAAACATGCAATTACTTTTACAACACTCCACTTCATGTCATATTGAAAATTTGCTAAGGACATTGAGTTAATGAAATGACATTGGCACACAAAGAGAGGTAAAATTTTGAGAAACTAAGATGCAACTACCAAGGGTTTTGAAGTTGCATTATGAAGAATCACCATTATTATCCAGAACCAGGTATGTTCTGAATAACTAATACTTTGTTAAGATTTTCTCAAGCTAAAAATCTTGATAATGGTATTTCCCATTCTGAAATTGAAATGTTAATTATTCTCTGAGTTGTTAAATTTAATCGAAAATGAATTGAAAATTTTATGAAATGTAAGTTTCGGTTAAATCTAACCCTAACTTGCACACAAGAAACTTATTCTAAAAATGAGCACTTCTAAATCAAGGGCAGAAGATGAATTCAAGTTTTGCAATTCACAAGTTGTACCCATCAATGTAGTGGTTATAGACACCCACATGGGATGGTCTTCTGACATTGAAATCCGTTCATGGCTATTACAAGAGAATGCTTCTCAATGTACCAAGATTGCTATGGAAAATGGGTTACTTCCTACAAGAGGGTTTACGCCAGCAATAAAATCTCCTAAATTAGTAATCATTACAACCTAGCCAAGAGGATTGTTGAGAAAGAAGGAAGAATTTATGCAGACCTGTCACATAAAGGAAACATGTACATATTTGGTCTCCCCATTTATACATATATGTTCAATGTCAACCTAAAGGCCAATACCAAGACATATCAAAGCATTGAGGAGTGTAATAGAGAAATTATGAGCACCCAATGGTGCCAACAACCAATTACACAATAGATCAAGATAATTTAGAGATCTATGTTTAAACAAGAAATGCAATATATTATAAATTTGTTGAGAAAAGTAGCTAGTTTAAGAGATGCAAGTGAATTCAAACCCTAGATGTTCATGATAATATCCCACATGACAGACAGTCATGTGGAGTTACATTAGAGAAAATTGGTAAGTGACAGACTACATGAATAGATTACTGCATTCCCCAAAACTAGATGCTTCTAAATGTCATCATAGGTTATTTACTTGTGTGCTAAGAGAGACAGTAAATTAGGGTTGAAATAGATTGTTACTCTAGGCACAAAGGTTGGCAATAGTTTGATATATGCACATCTACCCCAGATCACTGTCCATGGGTATAAAGATAATTGTAGGAAAGTGAATGATTTGTTCTCCATGAAACTGGTGAGAGTAATGGAAAGTGATAAATCTAAAATATTATCCATGGAATCACAAAGTGCCATCCGACCTATGGGAGGATAGTACATACATTTCCCAACTTATTCCTACATTAGAGTGGATGGAGTTTGTGGACACCCATTCATGATGCCTAGGTATCCTACAGATAAAATTGTTTTATTGGAATTAGTGAGACAATTAAAACCATCTCAGGCTCTTTATAGCCATGCTCTAAAAAATGCCTCTTTTAAATTTCCCATCACAATAGAAAATTATAAGTGCAGTGCAATTAGACTAGCTAATTTTTGTGAAGAAGAACTGAGGACCTACCATTTTGAAGAATTCCCACTCTAGAGAGTATATTATGATATTGAAGGAAATATTGCTAAAAATATAGCTAGATTTTGTGCCCATTTGCATCATTTAGAACATTACTAACTTAACTGTGAAGATAAGCACGTGGTAAGAAGAATAAAATATGAAAGAATGACTTTAAGATTTTCTCATATGATCAAGCTTTATGACATTCTAGACCAATTGGAAGAAGATGATGGTGAGGTGTTGAACTAATTTCACAATGATGATAGGGTATATGATGAACCCATTCCAAACCCAAGTGTTGATGATGAATATATGACATCAATTGATGACTTCACAAGGCCAATATTAAGGTATACTCAACACTAGATCAATGATTTTTGCAAAGGTTTGAGAGAAAGAGGAATTGAACCTATCTCCTCAGAAGATAAAAGAAGGAAACAAAGAGATGAAACTACTTTTGAAAGTGGAAAGCCTACTAAGAGGAAAAGAAAGACTAGTAAGGTGACTCTAAGTGTTAGAATTGAAGAAAGAACCCCTAAAACTACAAGACACAAAGTTCCCATAAAACCATCTGATAAATAGAAAGATGCAAAGATAGGTAAAGATAAACCAAAAGTGAGACATAAAGGTCAATCTTCCACTACAACTAAACACATAACAAGAGTAATTATTGATGAAGGAACATGAGCAACATAAAATGTTGGTGCACAAACTAGGTTTGTATCTCAAAGGGTTGCAATATTATTTACCTCTCCTCCTTCTGTTAATATGGCTAAAATGAAACAAGCACTAGGAGGGACTCCTATAGCTTTGAGGAAATTTCTAAAGAAGATGAAGCCAAAATTAAAGAATAGATGGACAAATGGGGTGCTATGTGGTAGAAAGTGAAAGAAAAGAAGTCTAAAGACAAACCCATGGTACACTCGGTGATAGAAGAAATTTAGGATAAAAGCTCTAACCCCATAAATGTGGAAGAAGAGTTTATTCAAGGAACGCTCACTTGAGAGGTAGGAAACCCTAACGTGCTTGAAATGGAAACATGGGAGAATGTAGAGAAGAATCCTATTGATGAAAGAATTTTTGAAGATACTCTTGATTCCCATCCTTTGCTTGGGAATGTGCAAATTGTTAATGAACACTCGCAAGTCTTTGAAGAATCAAAGAAAGGCCATGTTGAAACTAAAATTCTAGAAGAAAAACCTACATAGTTTGTAGGAGATGGAACTGGAAATATAGAGAATCCTTGAGTAGCAATGAATGAAGAAGATAATGTTCAGAGAGATGAAATGGAAAATTTGGATAGACAAGAAAATATAACTCTCCAAATAGAGGAGGCAGTGTCAAACCCTACCAATCTTGAATCTATGCTAGATATCATTGCAGAAATCACCATTTTAGAAAAAGTGGTAGTCAAAGAGACAAAGTTCCTAAAACAAGTGGTAAATAGGAATAAATAAATGATACAAAGGTACAGCAAGATGATGAACCACCTGATTGGTTAATCAAGGAATTAGCTTCTCCAATGGAAGTGGAAGTATTACATTTGAATCTTAATAATTTTATAGAAGAAGTAAGTACTCCTAAACCTAGGCACATAGCGAAGACAAGACATGTCATATAGAGGAATGCATATGGAAATAGAACTATTCAGATAGCCACTACAACAACAGATAAGGATAGACATGAAATAAAACCTAAAAAGTATAAGATATCAAGTATTAATCTTGGACACTCATCTTGGCAGCAAGAATTAGAGGAAATAAAAGTAAATTTAAATGCTAATGTTGCTAGAGTATAGAAATATAAATAGAAGAAAAGAGAATTGATAGAACTAGTTGCTACCTTGGAACTTTTTATTAAGTCATTAACTTTATCTAGTCAAGAACAAGCTGAACTACCCCAACATCTGGTGTTGATGAGACAAGAGCAAGTAGATGCAATTGCTACAGTTTGTCATAAAATGAACATGTTTGAAGAATGGATTGAATACTAGGTGAAACAAGGAGAATAATTTATTATAGATGCAATAAGAAAGTAAAATGAAGCAAGCCATCATTTAGAGAAATTGAAAATATTCAAAGATGAATGTAGATTTTTCCAGGAGTAGGTCGTTGATGAAAGGCGAAACATTGAAATTCTCATGCAGTCAAACATCCAAGAGTTAATATAGAGTAATGTAATATCAAGACATGAAATTTCATTTCCAAGAAAATGGAAGAAATAGCTAAAATGGGAAGGTGACATGTTAATATAATGTATTGAAGGATTTGAAAGAGTCGACGTTGAGTGCAGAAGATTGATTAGTGGAAATCAATAATTTATTGATATATTGACATGTCAAGGTTTTGATCCCCAAACATTAGGATAGGAGGGAAAGGAAGTTAAAGCTTTCAAGGAATGGATAGAGAGGATAAATAGAGATCATGTGTAATTGTTACTGATGCAAGAAGTTATTAACGAGATAATACAGTGTAGAAATGTTATAGCCAAGTATGAAGCAAACAAAGCATAGAAAAATGACACCATACTTCGAGTAACTGAAGAATATATTAGGCTCAAGCTCACTTGGAGAGCACATACATCAAGTATTAAGGGATTTATGATAATATTAGCTGAATAAAGAAGGAAGAATCCCATAGCCAGAGTCATAAGCAAAAAGGGAAAGAACAGGATACCAAATACCATGAGAAATATGATGAATGTTATTTTGGTTTCAATTTTAAATTTGTAGGTTGATCTCGGTCCCGGTAGGTGCTCCTCATTTCAGTGTTTTGAAAGGAATTTGGTAGCCTTGATTGATACACAGTGTTCATTTTGAAGTATGAAGAGAAGTGTTGTTGCAGATGAAGTCAAAGCCTTGATTTATTCTAGAATGTTCTTGATTACAGTTGGCATATGCCACGTGACACATTTTAATTTGTTATTTATGATTCTTTCGATAGAATTTTAAGTTGATCTTTTGGGGACTTGTTTCTATAAAAGACCATCTCCTCCCATATTTTCATTTTAAGTTCAAAATTTGTGGATATCAGAGGAGCATAAACTTTTTTAAGTTTTGTTCTTTTTTCCTATTTTCTAAACCATTCTGGCATAAAAATTTGTATGCATGTAGACATTAATTGATATCAAAGCTTTGTGGATACCTACCTATCTCAGTATCTTTTGTAGCTACTTTTGTAGGTTTGGTCATACAAGACTATATTCTACGTCGTTTAAGGGTGCATATAGAACTTACTCAGTGTCCATAAATGAAACTCTCTCTTTAAAAGCTTGCATCATTTTATATGTAGCTACGAAGCAATCTACTGAAGTATAAAGTGGTTTGCTCTATTTTAGTTAATTCCTTGGGGAATCCATGGAGAATAACTGGGAGAAACTTTTATTTTTCAGCATTTTATACTTTGTTTTAGAATAGATGTTTAATATTTGAAAATGTTCCAAAAAATATAAATGAATGGAAAGAATTTTGTTAAAAATATTTTATTTTCCATGAAGTTGTTGAATGCTTAATGCTAAATCTACTTAAGTGATAGAAAATAATTTTTGATGTTCATGAAATTTTATGTTGAATCTTTTGATTTCATGATGTTATTCGATGATGAAGTGAAATTTTATGTGAAATGTTTATAATTCTTAGCAAAGCTAGAAATAACTGTAGTCCCTTTCAGATTAACAAAAAATATCACACCATTACCTAAGAGTGACCCTATTGCAACCATGACCTAGTTATCAAAGACTTGGGATTGAATGAAAGCCAATCTTTGTCCTCTAAATGTAGAATTTCCCCTTAGGTTTTATTTGTTCCATATCTTTCAAGAAGGATAGGCTCTTCGTGGTCTTGTTTGTGGAGATTTTATTTACTCTATTTACTATGAGTAAAATTGTCATCAACAATAACTAAACAAGTCATCATGCCTACTAACACCATAACCATCTTGTATTCATGCATCTGTATGAAATATCTATGACATAGAAGTAGCAACCTCTGAAAGATACATATCAACATGATGGATAGATGATTGTTGTCCTTGCATGTAATTCCCCACACACAACTAAGCTAGGTACTTGTAGCCTCTAGTTCCATCTACTAAAGATGGCAACTCTTCATCCCACAATGGATGATATAAGCACTCCATCAATCCACATTGATGCATCACCCAATCCTCTGCTTGTGGACTAAAAGAGAAGTGGTGAACTCTCCTCACTATGGAGTCAAGGTAAAAAGTACCAACCTCCGTTAATGGCTGGCCATCATAGTCCTGGTCAACATCACCTAACATGGGACTAGCCTTACGAGAACCAAGTGAAAAATGTGATTCACTAGAATCCTTGACCAATGTACTCATCTCATCTATATCAACCTCATTATCCTCATTAGAACAATTTACATTTTCAAATTCATCCTTCATTTGAATGAGGAGTCTTCTAAAGTGATCTATCCTTTTTTTGCCTTGCCATGTTGACAAGATTGACCCTTTATTTCACATCTTGCAGATGTTGTCTCATATTTGCAACCACTGATCTAGCCTCTTTAGCTTTTTGCAACAATTCTTCATTCATCTGCTTGGACATTTTTAACTCTTTGACACCAAAATATACAAAATCAGTCCTCTTATGCTTGATATTTTCATGCCTATCAATTGGTGTATGGTTGCCATCAATGGTTGATATCATAACATTGGCTTTCTCATGATCACAAGCTTGACCCTTTCTTTCACATCTTGAAGATGTTGTCTCATATTTGTAGCAACTGATCTAGCCTCTTTAGCTTTTTGCAACCATTCTTCATTCATCTTTTTGGACATTTTTAACTCTTCGATGCCAAAATATACAAAATCAGTCCTCTTATGCTTGATATTTTCATGTCTATCAATTGGTGTATGGCTGCCATCAATGGTTGATATCATATCATTGGCTTCCTCATGATCACAAGCTCCTCTCTCATGCAAATAATGAGACATAATGTTGTTGTCCTCAAACAAGTCAAGAACGACATCATGCCATTTTATAATGTCACTTTCACCATGTGTACTAAAATCGCTAGTGGCTACTCCACTAAGTAAAGGATCAACTTCCACATGTACCGATATATCTTGGACCTTAAAATTACAATCTGATTTTTCACCATGATAGGATGAAGTAATGCTAGACTCACCTAATGAAGCATCACAAGAACCCATATCTTCATGTGGATGCTCTAATGTAATTGATTCATCTTCTACCATCACCTACTTTTCTTCAATCTTGGAGTCACCATGAAGTGTCATGTGGTCCATATCTTTTTCTATGCAAATCTGATTTTTCTTCTCCACAGGATCAGCTACATGTTGGTTACTAACTGATGTAAATTCATTGTAAATATTTCTAGACACTTCACCTATAGAGATATCTTGTTTATCTTTATCCTTTCATTTATATTTTTTGAACATCATTAGATATCCCCTTTTAAATTGGGGGTCACTCATCAAATCATACAAATTTTGCATTAATTCATACATGGATATGTCAAAATCCATAATTTCTTTGTTCTAAATTTCAATGACTCGCTGAACAAGATGGCAGGAAACTGCTTTGATACCACTGTAATATCCCTTTCCCAAACTGATTTCAAATTTGTTGTTTATGGCTCAAGGAATATTGTCAAACAATTTGCAACCAATCTTCTATCTTGCTAGTTGTTGTTTTAGTTTGTTTTGATGGCTTGTGAATGATGTCAAACTATTCTAAATGCTTTTAATTCAATGATATAATGATCTATTACTAATCTAAATTCATTAAAAACTTCATTTAATCTTTTTCAATGCACAAATACGACTTCTATATGCCAACTAATCATCTACAGTTGAGTGACATTTCATCATACAATTGGAATGCAAACTAACATGTTGATAATGAGTGCTATAAAGATGAAATTACATCAAAAAAACTTCATGCAACTTATGACTCCTTTATTCAAATGTCCTTTCCAATACAATTTTGATGCACTAGCCAAGACTCTTGGCTTCACAATAGATATGCAATACAATGCCAAAACTGATATCAATGATCACCTACAACAACTTCACATATGAGATCTATGAGTATGATATTATGACCTAAAACTAACATTAAAATAAAAGGAAAATGACCTCAAAGAACCTATATTATGATCCCTCCAAATCGATGAAGAGATGGTAGCCAAACCCTTGCAATGGATTTCTCTTGAAGCCAAATCACACCTCTATGAGTGTCATCCCTGTTATTGACCATAATTTTTGATAATAAATCATTTGTAGCTTCTTGACTCTTCCAAATGCATCAAAAATCATTGAAAAGATATCATAGATGGAGTGCTCAAACCCTATGAAGGAATTGGTGCCAAAACAAACCTCTGCAACCAAAATCATGGCTCCTAGTTATGATTGTCATAAAATATCAGAATATAATATCTTGCAAAAATCACTCCTAAAGATGATCAAATGATAAATCACAATGAACAAATATTCTCCAAATTGAATATCCACAAATTTGGCCATTGGCCACAAATTCAATGCAATGAGAAGTCTGAAGTAACTCCTCCAATCTGTTACAATAATTCAGATGATATTTCACACCCTCAAAATTGCATAACCAATGAGAATTTTCATTCCCAATGGCTCCAAATGGTAAAAACCCTAGCTAGCTCCTTCACCAAACAAGTTCTTTAAATCCAATA
>VDFB02260963.1:0-61427 GCA_007258455.2 Sequoia sempervirens | reverse complement strand
ACTCAACACTATTCTACCTTATTCACCTTATTCAAAATTTTAGAACATGTACAAAAGAGAAGAAAGAAGATATAGAAGAAGAGACCCTAAAATCCATCCGTTAAAGACAACTGGCACCTTCAGCTCCCTCGATCTGTAACAACCCTTGCTTGTTGAAGAAGTTACAATCTTCTCTTTGATTCATGCATCTTTCCTTTCCCCTGCAATTGAAAATATTCCCTTTCTAAAAAACTCATCATTTTTCTTCATTTGCTCTTTACCCACGTTGAAAAATACCTTGTTGTAGAGAATATTTAGTTTGTTGTGAAAAGAATTTCACTGCAAAAATCTCCATCTCCCCTGTTCATTTACCCTTTTATTTGCAGCTCTAAGCCTTTGTTTTTCTCTACAGGTGAAAATATTTTACTGCCATTGAAAGAAAACTCTCATTCTTTCCTTTTGTGCCATAAAAAACACATTTACATGTGTATATAATATCCCGTGTCTCTTTTATTTTACATCACCAACAAAGTAAAATGTTAATTTTACTTTAAAACCAATGTCCTTACTTTATCAGGCCAAAAAAAATATTTTACACCTATTCCTTTTAATTACTCTGTGCCTTTCAAGCTTTTATCACACATCTCCAATTTGATGTGCAAAATAAAAACTTATTAACGATGATGATATTTGATTTTATCGGGCAATAAAATATTTTACTTGGGCCTTTGTTTCTTAATTCAACAGTAAAGAAACTTTTGATTTTGTTTCACTCAGGAAAATTTTTATCACCCATGCACATATATTTCACTTTTATTTTCCCATCAACAAATAAAATTTCATTTGTGAAATCATTTAATTTACCCTCTCATTTATTTCTAGCAACATCCGGGCCCACCACATTTACTCAAATTTGAAAAGCATTTTCATTGTTGTGCATACATTATGGAATAGGAGATAATTATTAGCGATACCCGATGAAAATCAAACCAACCTTGTCTCACCAATTGCTAATATATTTGAAAAAACAAATATCAATTAGTGATGCCCAATAATAACTATGTAGCCCATCTCATTTCTCATTGCAGATATATTTGAAAAATCCAAATATCAATTGGCGGTGCACGATAAGAGTAGAAGATGCCCTAATTTTGATGCCTCCACCATTTGAGTCCTACAACTTCCATGGATACCAGCGGCCAATAGAAAGCAGAATTAAACTTGATTTTTCTCCCAAACATTTGAAATTGCACTTATGTTTTCCCTAAATACACTTTTATAAATGCACAATATTTAAAATATTGACATTTGAGAACATTAGAAAATAGGCAAATTTTAATTACACCTATGGCCTAAAAAGAGAAATTTTACTGTGCACAAATGATGACCCCTGGAGCTGAGAATTTTTTCATGCAACAATAATCAGTTGTTTACAGAAAACCCATTTTGTCAAATTTTTCCCAGCCATAAAAAATCAGGTACCTGCTTTGTAAACTGGCCCCTGGGATGTGTTTACCATACCTAAAATGTATTAAAATAACATATCATATGACCTCCATTTTTTATGAAAATGGACATGTAGAGGTTTTAGACCAAAAAAGAAAATGGGTTGTCCTTAGATTTTCAAAATTTTAAAATTTTCAGAACACCCATTTTGGCCATGTTGCAATCAGAAAATGATTAGTTAACACATCAAAGCTTATCTAGGAGGCGTGAAATTGAGTAGGAATGTAAACACCTGACCCAAGAATGCATTGAAACAAATGGATTGGAAAAATGGATCCTGAGGTGAAAGATATTAATCCTCAAAATTGCTCTCTTAGACCTTTCTGCAACTACTGATTCTGAAAACTTGAAAAAGTTCATCTGGATGGGCTTTGAAAAAATATCAAATGAGGTGTTGGGGTACTACAAATTGGCAAAGTGGTAGATAATAGCATATAAAATCACAGGGAACAACCACTTTCGCACGCAGATTAAAAGGTTGCAAAATAAAAATTCGAATGTGAGGCTACTTTCTGTAGATTTACACTGTCCAGTTTGCAAATCTAAACTTTTTGCAAACAGAATCAAGCTGGGAAACTTGAAAAATGGATTCATGGGGTTATGCCAATTTACATGAGGCTTCATTAAGATGCAGAGAATTATGGAAAAATATTAGTTGGACTTAACATTCAATAGGGACAAAGATACAATATCACAAAGATGGCCTACTCAGAGAGGTGCAACATGTGTAAACAACAAACCAACTTTTGGACCTTGAAACGAAGACTTCAAGAACTCACCAAAAATAATCCATGGAAGCTGCAAATGGTCACACACCATCTCTGATAGGTGCTTAACACTTCCCCAAAGTGATTTTTCATGACAATTCATGGGTGTCAAATTATAAGCTCCCAAAGTGAGCTACTTAGGCTTATTCTGTAGGGTAATTTTGAGTGCATTAGGCAAAATTTTACATGGGCCGTCAAAATTTTAGCCAAATTTTGGAGGTCCCAACAGAGTTAAACATTAAACAATAATTTTTTGCTAGACAATATTATGATGAGGAATCAAATTGCCATTGACTATCATTAAATGCTTTGATGATTTAAGTAGAGTAGCCATAATTGTATTGTATGCCATAATGGTTTGTAGTTTTCATAAGCATCTAAACTATCTTCATGTAGAAGACACTTCTTGAAAACACACCCAACAAGACTTTGTTTTCAAGAATATACAATATGTATGTCTCGTAGTTTCTTCTTTGCCACATTACATGTATTTATAATATTTCATGGGGTTCACTATGCTACTCTGTATTAGATCAAATGACATACTTTCATGCATGTTAAGGTATTAATTCTATAAATCACACTTTTCTTTCCATAGATTCTAGATTATTTTGACAATAATGTGGTATCGTTGTCTCCCAATCATCAAACCTAAAAGGAACATTAGAGACTATGTGGGAGAAAATAGCTAGAAGGTAAAGACCAAAGTTTAAGGATATGCAAGATGCATAGATAGAGCTGCAAAAATTGATCTTGAGTCAATCCAAACTAACTCTATTTATTTTGGATGATGTTTGGTCTCAAAACCATTAGGAAAAATTATTATTAGAAGGTCTGGAACAAAAGACTTTGATTTCTATCAAAGGAAATTCCACCATACCCACAAACTACTCTACACAACTCTATTAATTACCATTGTTGGAGGAAAAGGATGCTCTGGCACTTCTCTACTTATGGGATTTTGGAAAAATGTTATTCCAAGTGATACAAATACAAATCTAATAAAGGAGGTGTTATCAATTAGGATTGCACCCTAGTTGAGTATGCACTCAACTATTTTGTGTAACATGGAAACATCCTCAAGCTGTAGGTTGCTTATAACAAGGATGAATCTCTAGAACAGGTTGGTTCCCTTTGATGGATCACCTAAACTACCAAAAACTCTAAGAAAAAGGGATAGAGAGATTGCTTGAAACTAAAAATCAATTCCTAGGAGGTGACGCACCAAAATATTTATATCCAACTGCTTTAAATCTATCGCAATATGATTCAACAAGGTTTTGAATTATTCACAACTCAAATCAAAGCATGAAGTACATAAGTATTTCATAAGAAGGTGCTGATTTCAACTTATTACATGAAGGAAAGACAAGTTTCACAACTACAATCAGCTACAATTAACACACAACATATGACATGTACTTAGACATGTATCCTTTTCCAAAACATTACTTGAAAAAGGACAAAAGAAGGATTGAAACTCTAATCACAACTAATCATCTACCAATTCATTTATAATATGAGACAAAAGAGATTAAGAAGGAACTGTTGTCATCATTTTATTGAATCAAAAGGATTGTTTACAATAAGTCTCATAATTCAGTTACAAAACAATCTTTTCTATTGTAAGCATGTAAAGAAGGAAAAATTTGAGAAAATAAAGGCCTAGAGATTCCTTTATAAAGAAATTTAACTTCTAAAATAACTCTTGATTGATTTGGAAATGGAAAACAAACACCATCTTGATTGAAGTTTATTGCTATCCCTAACTATTGCAAACTCCTTGAAATCAACTTCATGATAGAAGGAAACGGCAAAATTCCAATTTGGGACCCTTCAAGTTGCAGCTAAAGATGACTGAAATGTTTACATTCTACATTTGAAATTGGCCTCAGACTAGTGAATATTTCTCCCAAACAACAAATTGGGTTTTTCATTAAATTCAATAGGTTTTTTCATTTAATTTTTTTCTATTTTTTTATCCAAAAATCAAGAAAACCCTATTCGTGTTTTTTGAAATATGACTATTTTAATATGAGATGTTGCAAACTTGTCCACAAGTGAATGTTGCCTAAAAATCAAGTTCTTTCCTTTTGCAAGACTTCATTTATCTTCACAACTCAAGTTTTCTTCCTTTGTTTTGTCAAAAATCAAGGAAACCTTCTACTAAACATGGAAACATTTGCTGCTTTCCCTCTCAAACTAAAAAAAATAATCCTCTTTTCCTATTTTCACATGAATTTCCATGAAAAGAAGCCTCTTGAAATAATTAAAATACTTTTCCAATGTTTTCTTTTACATGAAATAAAATTCCCTTTGATTTGAATGATGACTTTAAATATTATCATTTGAACTATGTTAATATTTAAAAGAAGATTTCTTTAAAAGATGCTTTCAAAACTTAGCAATAATAAGGCCTTTTAATATCTCTTTTTTCTCTTTCAATAAATATTTTCACATGGAGGCCTTGTAAACCTAGGACATTTGACTTATTACACTATTTTAACCTAGAAGGTAAAAATAGGTAACACATTGGCAATTTTGAGGGGGTTTTGCTTGTTGAAATAATGACTAGTAGCCTATTATATCCATTGGTCATAGGAGTGAAAATAGCACTAAAAAGACTCGAGGAAAGACTTGTAACCTATTTGAAAATGAACAAAACCCTTTTGATAGGACAACAACTTTTGCACTAGCACTTAGGGAAAGAAAAATCTAAAACTTTGGTGTAACAACACCTTATTTGAAAGAAACACCTATTCTATCCTACTCTAACCAACAAAGGATGGTGCTAAAAAAAATGCATTAATTGGCTTTGAAAAATAACTCCCTTTCCTAACCAACAAAGGATGTTTTACATGCTTATGAATTGTTGATAAGAGGTTAGAAACCATAATACACCCCGCAATATGTTGCAATGCTTTCTAAAGAACACAACCAAACTCACTCACCCCTTGAATATAACCAAACATACCATTGAACTGGCATGAATGAGAAAGCTGGGTTTGTTTCTCCTCAACTACAATTTTCTCTTTAGGTGCACTGAAAGCCTGATGCTTCTTGCTGGTATCCTTGTTGGCCAAATCTCTGATGGCACAACATCTTGAAAAAATGAAAATTGAACTCTTATTGCTAGCTTATTGCTGGTTATCTATTGTTTTAACCTCATCTTTTTTATTATGATCACTTCAAAACATGTCATCGTGCTTCGAAAAGAACTCTTCTATTATGTTTGAGCACAAATCTTCATCAAACTCATCAACTAAAACCTCTTTCATATTATCAAGTTTTTTTTGAGATAAGCCAACACTTGATCATACTAAAACTAGTAGAATGCACTTCAGGCTCACCAGATGTGTTGTTTTCTTGCCTCTAAAGGAAGAGATCACTATCATAAACACCAAAAATTAGTGATATATGAACAAAAAATTAGACTAAATTAGTCCAAATTGTCCCACCGAGTGTGCCAAAAATTGTTATCAATCAGGATTGCACCCTAGTTGAGTATGCACTCAAATATCCTATGTAACATGGAAACATCCTCAAGTTGTGGGTTACTTATAATGAGGATGAATCTCCAGAGTGTGTTGGTTCCTTTTGATGGATCACCTAAACTATATAAAAATCCAAGGAAAAGGGATAGACAGATTGCTTGAAATTGAAAATTAATCCCTAGGAGGTCATGCACCAAAATCTTTATATCCAATTTCTTTAAACCTATCACAATATGATTCAACAAGGTTTTGACTTGTTAACAACTCAAATGAAAACATGAAGCACATAAGTATTTCATATGAAGGTGCTGATTTCAAATTATTGCATGAAGGAAATACAACTTTCATAACTACAATCAGTTTCAATTAACACACAACATATGACCTACACTTAGACATGTATGCTTTTCCAAAACATTACTTGAAAATAGACAAAAGAAGGATTGAGACTCCAATCACAACTAATCATCTACCAATTCATTTTCAATATGAGACAAAAGAGATTGAGAAAGAATTTTTGTCATCATTTTATTGAATCAAAAGGATTGTTTACAATAAGTCTCATAATTGAGTTACAAAACAATATTTTTTTATGTAAGGATGAAAAGAAGGGAAGGAATAAAGGCATAGAGATTCCTTTATAAAGAAATTCAAATTCTGAAATAACTCTTGATTGATTTGGTATTGAAAAATAAACACCACCTTGATTGAAATTGATTACTGCCCCTAACTACTACAAACTCCTTGAAATCAACTTCAAGATAGAAGGAAATGACAAAATTCCAATTTGGGACCCTTCTTTGCAGTTGAAGATGATTGAAATGTTTTCATTTTGTATCTAAACTTGGCCTCGAACTAGTGAAGATTTCTCCCAAATGACAAAATGGGTTTTCATGAAATTTAATGGGTTTTTTTTCATTTAATCATTTTCTAATTTCTATCTGAAAGTCATGAAAATCTAGTTTGTGGTTGTAAAGATATGACTATTTTAATACAAGATGTTGCAAACTTGTCCACAAGTGAATGTTGCCTAAAAATCAAGTTCTTTCCTTTTGCAAGACTTCATTTATCTTCACAACTCAAGTTCTCTTCCTTTCTTTTGTCAAATATCAAGGAAACATTCTTCCAAACATGGAACCATTCGCTACTGTCCATCTCAAACTGAAAAACTTAATCTTCTTTGCCCATTTGCACATGAATTTCCATGATAAGAAGCCTCTTGAAATAATTAAAATACTTTTCTAATGTTTTGTTTTACATGAAATAAAAGTCCCTTTGACTTGAATGATGACTTTAAATGTTATCATTTAAACTATGATAATATTTAAAAGAAGATTTCTTTAAAATATGCTTTCAAAACTTGGCAATAAGAAGGCCTTTTAATATCTCTTTTTCGCCTTTCAATAAATATTTTCACATGGAGGCCTTGTAAACCTAGGACATTTGAATTATTGCACTATTTTAACCTAGAAGGTAAAAGTAGGTAACAAGAGGTATGCTATTTTTTGAAATAATTTTTGTTTTTTGAGTCTAATATATAATTATTTGTTTATTAGATTACCATAACCTGCAAGGCCTACTTATAAATTTTCCTTACATTTTGTGAATTGCAGGTGCAAGCTAAATGTGATGGTCTACCACTAACTTTCTGTGATCATAAATAGAATCCCGTTGCATGGAGAACCCCACAAGGTTAGTAAGAGATTGAAGAGCATGATTTCTAGAGGACAATACATATCAAATTAGCACATAAAAGGTTTATTTAGATTGTTGCAGGCTAGTATTGGGTACTTAGCTCTATTGCTATAAATGTGGCGAGAAGAACCCATTGAATTTTTTAATGGTGGAAATGGATTTTTCGTGCTTTAACAACTTCTTTTATGTTTCCTTTGAATTTTTTCTAGCATGCAATGTTTTTGTTAAAAATAAACAAGTAGGTAGATTTTTAGTCCAAATTTTTTCAATGAGTTGATTTTAATTTCATTATTTAAATAATTTGGAAAAGTTTTAGGGGGTAGGTTTTTATTTGAACAAATATTATTTGAACATCTAATAAATTTAATTAAATAAATACATCTATTATTTTCTAATTATTTAAGTAATATATTTAGTATTGAAAATTTTGACTAGTAGAATTATAATTAATTTAACTATTTAAAAAAATTAACATAAACTTATGCATTTTTTATGTAGAACCTTATAAAATTTCAATTATTTTCACATTGCTATTGTCATTTTTGTTTCTTGTTTCAAATACCATAGCTCTTAGATAATATAGCTAAGGATTGTTTTTCAGATGTAAGATTATTTCTAGAGGATAGAAAAATAGTTGTTGATCGGATATTTGGGTTAATGTGTTAAAGCTACAAAGGCATGATGCTTTTTCTACCCTATTAGAACCTGCAAGCATCAACAACCAGCAATTGAAAGTAATTGTCTTTCCCTATTTATTGAGTCTATTTATATCATGTTTTTCAACAATGAGCTGACATGCTATCACTGAATAGAGGAAGTACAACAATCCCATCCAAGTCATAATTTTTTTTTTCTCTCAAGTTTTGTTGAAGGATTTTAATACATATGATATGGACATCTTTCAATCATGACACTCAATGTAATTTTTTTAATGTTTCAATCTAATTTTTCTTACAATTTTTTTTTGTTTCTTTGAGATTTGCAAGAATCTTAATAAACAAGAGTGATGCTATATTTCATAAGGTACACCTACACACACCTCAATAAAAGGAATTGATAATATATTGACATAAGATACTCAATGCTTAGAGTAATGAGTTAATATTGATGGGAAAGTTAATGTTAAAATTTTAGAGTTTGATCAAATAACTATTTTAGAATCTATCAATTGTTGGTGTTTTACTATATGAAAGTGAATTGAAATATGAACTTAAATCTAAAGCTATAAGTAATCGACATAAATTTAATGCTTGGAATTTGCTAGTCCTTCAAAATATACAAGACTATTTGTATATATACATATTTACTTAAGTTGTTCTAATGTATATCAACCAATCTAATAATAATCACTATAAATGCACTTGAAGATAACTTAAATGACAAGTTGCTTATTTAGTTCACTTAAATACCTTTCTTCATCAACTATTTCCTAGCAATAGTAGTTACTATTAATGCATAACAATCACTTAAGTAATAAATTTCTTATTTAATTTTACCTAAATAACTATTCTAATCACATATTTCCCAGACCTTCCTTTATCTACCTATGTTGTCAAACAAAACTACTTTGAGAATATAGGTATCCATTGCTATCTTTCCAGTTGGATTGAACCACTACTATTCTCAATTTTCCTACAAATCAAAGAACAAAACCATCTTGCCATCATTTGGCAGGAACGTCGCAGCAACATGGTCTTTTTTGTTACTCCGTGAACTTTGCACACTATTTGCATTTAAAGATATCAAGTTTCCATAATCCATAATTTTTATTTTCTTTGATTTTTGGACTTGATTGCTTAATAAATTTTGCATAAATTTTTCGGATCACACTCTGTGATCCATCATCGGGATAAAACAAAGAGTTCAAGGAAAAATGGATCATAGAGTGTGATCCGAAACGTTGATGCAAAAATTATTATGCAATTGAATCCAGAAATCAAATAAAATTATTATTTGCATTGTCTATGTTGTCCCTCTCCTTAGAATGTACCTTTGGACTTTATTATTTGTCTATAGAAGTATTTAAACATGTTAATATAATAATCATCTTTAATTTATTGTTGAACGAGTATGTGCCTTAATTTTTTTTTACAATGATTAATAAAAATCATTAAAAATGTTTTAATATAAAGAATTTTCTATAAAAAAATCATAATTTTTTTTTTTTGACAATCTATATCTTTCATAAAATATCAAATAAAAGACATTTAAATGATCAAACCGTTACAGAATTTTACAGAATTTTACATGATAGATAGGGTGACCGTCATTCCAGACCTATCATCTATCATTAAGATGCCAAATCTAGATCTTTAAAAATCTGAAAACTTGAATAAATAGGTTTTTATCACGTACTATCATCATCATCACCAATTTTCTCAAACCCTTAAAAGATGAATAAAGGCATTAGTATATAGCTTTAAGATTCAACAGCTAAACAGGAGGGAAACCAGAGAACAAAGCATTGCTGGTAACTGCAGCACAAACATATAAGTAAAAATCCATTGAAATTTAGAATAAAAGTATAAGCCCGAAGCGACCTATAAATTCATCTGCCTACATCATAATCAGAATCTTTCTCATAACCATGACTTGATGAATTGGGTAGAGATTCCACAGACACAGGAACGGAAGCTGATTGATCAGCAGTTACTTCTTCATCTGTAATATGAACACCACTGACATAATCTATGTAATTCGTACTGTAAGAAGTCCAAAGAATCTGATGGGCTGGAAAAGGAGCTTGGCCTTCCAGTATTTGTTGTACCGTTCTAATGCGAAACTTTATTTCTGGTTGAGGATGAGAACAAACCAATCCCAATTTCAGCACTCTTTCCATTTCTTCCACATCATACACACCGTCAAGATTTGGATCGGCTGCATGCAAGATTTCTCCATTTTGATATAAATCCCTCACCCAATCCAACAGAATAATGTGTTCATTATCCCTGGATAAATCTACGGGCCTCCTGCCACATGCAACTTCCAGTAAAACAACGCCAAAACTGTATACATCGGAGATTGAAATTACTTTTCCTGTATTTATAATTTCGGGAGCGATATACCCAACAGTCCCCACGACCCGCGTTGTCTGTGGATTTTGCGTGTGATCGTACAAACAAGCAAGCCCAAAGTCTCCAACTTTTGCATTAAGCTCCGAATCGAGCAACACATTGCTGGATTTCACGTCTCTGTGAATCACCCTGCGTTCCCATTGCTCGTGAAGATATAACAACCCTGCAGCGATGCCCTTCAGAATTTCGTATCTTCGGGCCCAAGACAGTACTTCTCTTTTATCCTTTGGATTTGGGAATATCAATTTATCCAGGCTTCCGTTTGGCATGTAGTCATAAACAATAAACAGCTGTTTGTTTTTCCTGCACCAGCCCCGCAATTGAACAAGATTTCTGTGCTGGAGACGACCCACGCTTGAGATTTCTGAAATAAATTCCTTCATTCCAACAATGGAGTCCTTTGTGATGCATTTCACTGCAACTTCAAGCCCGCTTCTGGAGAGAATGCCCTTGTAAACCCGCCCGAAACCCCCACAGCCCACCAGATGATCATTTCGGAAGCCTAGTGTGGCAGCTTTTAGCTCTTTGTAGGGAATTCTGTGAGGCCAAAACTCTAGCTCCCATTCTTCAATCAACACCCTATCTTTTATTTCTTTCAGTTTAAGTAATGCAAAGAAAACGGCTACAAGGAACACAACCAGAGATGCTACAGTCACACCGGCCGTGAAGCCTCTGGATTTAGTTACTGGCTTTTTTCTGATGAATGAAGGGAGACCGGAGAGATCTAGGGGCGGTGCTTTACCTGTTAAAAGTGTGGGCCCAGATGAGTAGACCAACACAGAAGAAAAAACAACCACATGACTTGCAGATGGAATTTAAAAATCCATGATTATACTAACGCCCTTGAACACCTGTCTGACCAAACCTTAAAAGAAATCTTATAATAAAAACATAAAGCTAATTTTAAAATCTAAACCTGTAGGTTTCAGGGGTTATCTCCAATCTCTTTTTCTAAATCAATTTCAGTCTTATATTTAGATTACCTTCCGTAGTGAAGCTCCAGCCGAGAATGTAATGATCTTCAATTGCGTAAGACCCTGTCGATGCAGTAAACCCCACATACACCTCTTCCTTCAAAACTGCAGAAAGATTAAATTTCGTAACGGATATCAATGGCCGGACAGGCTTCTCCATCCCGACTACTGCAACACTCACATTAAGCCGGTCTTCAACATTTTCATAATCAATCCAGGCTTGGATATTCTCTCCGCTTTTCAGAGATAAATTGGGGAAATTATTTTTGTCAATGAAATAAGCTGCTGGCTGAGATACGAAGGACATAACGCCGTTGAGATTAACTCCAACATGGTTGTCGTCTATATCTCCAAGTTCGTGGTCAGAAAGCGTATCAAATTCGACAGCTAAAAAATGGTTAGATTCGAGACCAGTCGTTGTAGGCGTGGCGAGTCCAAGGTACTGGGAATCTCCGGCGCCCACGATGGACTTATTGGGAGCCATGATGAAGGCCATCCCATTCCCTGTTGACTGACATGGCGCTCCAGCTGTGAATATTTAATCTCCCCTTCCATCATAGCATTTCTACTCCACCAACCACATTTATTTCTCCCTTCTCCTTTCTTCTATTCTCTTCTATGTTTCTAGAGTTTTCTAGTTTTGGCATAATCTGGAAGCTTCCTTCCATACTTGGATATTAAGCTCTGTTTTTGTAAAGAGTAGATTTAAGAGAACAGATACTCTGTTTTTGATGGATGAACTAAAGGCAGGCATGACTGTAAAAGAGCACGACAGCTCTGTTTTGTTAAAAGGGCAACGTACTCTGTTTTGAAATGGAGAATGTATGAATGTAGGCATGAGCATCGGCAGCTCTTTTATAAAATTGGCATTAATATAAATCAGTTATGTTTTAATAACTTTTGCTCTATGCTGAATGCTGTGTTTATTTCCCTGTTTTCATTCAATATTTAGATTGCCTCTGTCTCTGCATTCCAACAAGTGGTATCAGAGCCGATGGTACATGATCCTGACGAAACTGGAGAGGAAGATGAATATGAGAGTGTTAGTCTGAAGACAAGTCTAGCCAGTGTCAAAAGAAAATGAAAGTCATATGAAGTTCTGAAGTTGACATCCAAAAGGAGAGAAGAGTTAGATCCAAGGAGACTTGAAAGTAGAAGGTCATCAACTGCAGAAGAAGACCATTATGTAGGGGAGCATAAGTCATTGTTGGTCAACAATAAAGCGACCATGGAAGGAGTGCCGACCCAAGAGCAGTTGCAGAAGCTGTCGGTTTGCAAATGTGTCTACCAATAGAATACACAGGAGATCCCTTCAGAAAAAGAGAAGCTCTTAATCTAAAATGCATTCGCTGTCATAGTAAGTTTTCAGCCGACATCTGTAAAATCTGTCAAGGAGATTGTAAACCAAAAGGCCAGAGCACTCTATACAGTTGATATTAAGGGGGAGCCAGAAATTAGAAAAGGAGGTAAGTTTGTTGTTTATTGAATCAAAGGTGTAATTAAATAGAAGTGGCTCTCCTAATCACTTGGGTTATTTTTGTATTACTGAGCTTTTAAACAAAGAATTCACAGTAAAATGAAATGAATTTGAAGATTGAAAGAAAGAGTTGTGGCTTTCAGAAATAAGGAATACTAGAAAGAGTTGTGTTGAAAGATTGGTTATCAAAAATAGGAATATGGAGTCCTAAGGAAGATATTTTGTTGCTTTCAACAAGCATTTACTGCCATTTGAAAGGGTGAGTAGCAGTTGTGTGTGTAAAAGTGTAGATTCTCTTTAAATGGTGTATAGTAAAATTGTCAACAAGAGGAAGAGTTGAAACAAAAGATAAAGAGAGCAGTTTGTAAGATCTGAAACAAAGAAAGTGTCCAGTGCTAAGGATTGCTCATCTGCAGACCTCTAAAGGTAGATTGAAAGGAAATCTTGAAAGAAGAGTGAGGCACGCGAAGCTGCCGATGAAAGTCATAGCATTGTTGTGAACTCAAGTGCAAAGGTAAGTCAGTTTGAATCATTTATTTCAATGGGGAAAGCTGATAGAGTAAAGAAAGAGAAAACAAATGAATTGGAAGAAGAATTGAAGGAATGTAAGAAACAATGTTCAGAAATGATAACTCTTTTAAAAGAGAAACAAATGGAAAAGTGTAATCTTTTAGATGAAAATTATGATCTTGAAAAAGAATTGAATGAAGTTAAAAAAATGAATGAAGAGTTAGAAGAAAAACTAAAACTCTTTGATGATGTGAAAAAGAAAAATGAAGATTTGGAAAAAATGTTAAAAAGGGTAGAAGATGAAAACAGTTTGCAGAAGAAAGAAATATCAAAACTAAAACAAGAGAATGAATGTTTGAAGTTAAAGCCATCTATATGTGATGTATCATGTGGCACTGAAGATTTGTGTTTTTCTAATCAGTCATTGGGTATGTGTAATTTTGCAAAAACTAATGAAGAATGCAAGAAAGAAGATGATGTATGTTATTCCTTTGATCAATTGATTGATTTTGCTGAAGATATTCCAGATAAAAAGTGTCAAGATGAATATATTAATGAATCTGAAAATGTTGTTGGTTGTTTTGATGATAATGTTGGTTTGAAAATTATGAAGAAAATGGGTTTTAAAGGAAAAGGTTTGGGAAAATATGGGCAAGGAATGAGAGAGCCCATTCAACCAATTATGAGGCCAAAATATGAAGGCCTTGGATATGGCAAATGTGAAGAAAATGAAAATAATGTTCAACATGATATATGTTTAAACAAATCAGTGCAAAGAAAGAAAGAAATTCAATGTTCTCATTGTAATAGAGAAGGTCACACTAAAGAGATGTGTTGGGATTTGCATCCATGTAAAATTTGTGGTTTAAGAAATCATTCTGAAAAGATGTGTTGGAAAAAAGAATGGAATAATGAATCTATGACAGATTGTATAAAAATGAATTGTGGATGGTGTTATGGTTCTAGTTGGGAAAAGCTTACAGGTTATGTTCAAAAGATTGTACAAATGTTCATATGTGAAGATCAATAAAAATTATGAAAGGTATGAATGTTCAAAAGGGATGAAAAATGTTTTGAGTGAAAAGAAAATGTTTTCTAGCAAGACATTTACAAATTGTAAAGATGTTGGAAGTTCCAGCTTGATGTTTTGAAGACTTGAAAACAAAGGGATCACAGTTTTCTGAAAAGGGAAAGTTAGAAAAATTACCAAAGGGTGCCACCATGAAGAGAGGAAGAATCACAGTCAAAAGTTTGATACAATCACAACTGTTAAAGTTTTTCATCATAGGAAGAAATTCAAATGAGAAGAACGAAAGGGCAGAGATGAAGCAATAAGAGGAATAAAAATGAAATTATTTTGGGCATAATAGAAGCTACTGCAACAACAAAGAAAAGAGAAGAATTTTGAAAGAAAGAATGAAAGAAAGTAAAATGAAAGAAAGAGAAATGATGGAAAAACATAGAGCAAGAGATGTGTAGAAAGTCAAATTAACAGGGTAGAAGAATGCCTGAAAGATAGTCAAAATTGCAGCAGCAATTAAAGAAGAAATCATTGAGGTGCAGCAACAGCTATAAAACGAAAGATCATAAAAAGTTTGAGGAGTTTGTATGCATAGTTGTCTAAGTTGAAAAAGAATAAAAAAAATTGTTCAAGCATAAAAGTTCATATGTAAAAGTTGATAGCAATCATGGCAAGTTTGAAGACACAACACATAATTTTGGCAAGACATCTATAGATGGCAAGTTTGCAAGAAGTTCAAGATTGAAGTTTTGAAAAATAAAGGTTTGAGAGACTACAGCAGTAGTTGGACAAAAACAAAGGCATCATCAGGCATGAAGATCATCAAGAAGGCAAAGAAAAGGATTTGAAGAAGTCACTGGACTTGGTTATGGACATCAACAAGAGATAAATGAAGACATCAGTCAATGGCAAATGAAGAGTAAAATAATTGGTATTGCAGACATACATGGCAGTGAAGATTAAGGGGGAGTGTTGGCTGACATGGCGCTCCAGCTGTGAATATTTAATCTCCCCTGCCATCGTAGCATTTCTACTCCACCAACCGCATTTATTCCTATCTTCTTACTTCTTCTATTCTTTTTCTTATATTTCTAGAGTTTTCGGTTTTACGTGACTTGGAAGCTTCCTTCCATACTTGGGTATTAAGCTCTATTTTTGTAAAGAGTGGATTTAGGAGAAAATACTCTATTTTGATGGATGAACTAAAGGCGGTGCATGACTGTGAAAAAGAACACGGCAGCTCTATTTTGTTAAAAGGAAAGGTAATTCTTTTGTTTTTAAATGAGAATGTATGAATGTAGGCATGAGCACCTGAATAACCTTTTATAAAATGGGTATGTGCGGTGATCATCATGGAAAACAGCCCCTTATGGCAAATTAAAAAAATCAGTATACTCAACTTGACGTGAAAATTCTTAAATAAGCTATCTATATTAAATTCAAAATATGCAACAGAATCTGTAGAAAATTAAATTAGTTTTAAACTACTAGGTTTATTTAAAAATAAATAAAAATCTATTTAGTGAAAATAAATTTCAATGCAGAAGCACTTTAAATTAGGAAAAATAAGAAGTAGGTGTCTCCTCGACCACCCTAACCATAATAAAATGATAAATATTTTTTATAATATTTTATATATAAAGAGGACTCAGTGTCCAGATGTGATGCATATTTTTTATAATTTTTTCCAAGTAACACTAATTATGAATTTTTTATTACAACTTTTAAAATATAAAAATCATATGTCTCCCGAATTACCCTTAATCCTGGTCAAACTTCACATGAAATTTATTTTTCTTTTTAATCCTATAGTATGCAAAGCATAGAATGTGACGCATGTTTTGGATTTAAAAATTGTGATACTATTTGAAAGCTATAGATTTTTTTCAATCATCCTATCAATCAGGACTTTAGTCGTAATTCAAATAGAAAATGAATAATAATTATTCATTAAATTCAAAGTAAAACAAAATTTATATTGGTGGAATTCTAAGAATTTCCTTTAAAAACCCTTTTCGCTTCATCAATTTTGGGTAAAAACAAAAGTCACATAATTCCCTAGAATACCTGCTAATATTGCTTACCTTTTTGGCCCCTCATGATCCGCATTACACCTAAATTGGCATTAATATAAATCAGTTCTATTTTAATAACTTTTGCTCTATGTTGAATGTTGTGTTTATTTCCCTATTTTCATTCAATATTTAGATTGCCTCAGATCTCCAGATTCCAATATTCCACCATGCCCTCGGATGGAACAGCAATCGCCAAGACAAAGCTAGTGCTGAAAGACAAAACTGATTTATTGCTGTCTTTTATCTTGATGGGATTGGGGTACAAAACACGACCCATTGATCGCCGGGTTTGATTGGTTAGGGCGAGGACCCGTTGAGAGTGTATTGAAGCATCCTTTAACAGTATTATACTTGATTCGTTGAAATCCCCATAGGTGAAAGTCGGCTGGGCTTAAACATCACACACTAAGCGTCTGACTGCTTAGGTGGATGTTAATGTGGGCCCCTCTTAACCCACTCTTCTCCTCGTTTCCTTAACCCAAGCGTGTTCTCAGCTACGATTTCCGTTTCCGTTTTCGTTGGACATTCCCTGTGGTCAATCAAAATCCCGCCGAATATTTGGTCAATTCAAAACCCAGTTAAATTTTATTCCCGCACAGTATTTGGAGTTAGGTAGGGATAGTTGTGTTGTTTGGGAGTACTTCTGCAGAGACTCGCAGATGTTCAAGCTGCTGTTTAAGCCCATCAGAAACAAAGATATCTGAAAGAGCCTCAAAATTATTTCTTTGTGGATTCCAAAAGCCCTTTGTATGATTGTATGAGCTTCAACTAGATCGAGGACTGGCTGCTCTCTATCCCTCGTCCATGCCGCCTCCAGATCCCCACAACAACGAACACGAAAAAGGTGAAGAGGACCTTCTCCAAATCCATTTCTCGTTTTTGCATTTCATCATCAGGGAAAAGGTATAGTTGAATAAAAGTCATCGGGTTAATTGCTTTTCTAGGCTGCCATAGATTGTTTCTTAGAGTAAAACTAATTGCTCTCGTGGAGAGCAGCTGCTGCAGAATGGTCGGGTCAGTATAAGATTCAAAAAGATGGATGTAATGGAGTCTAAACCAGCAAGGGCAGCAATGCTAACAGTAAATTCGTTGGACACTTCAAAAGATTCCAGAAAAACATATGAAATTTAGCTCTTATCTTATGTAACGGTTTGGCCAAGATAGACTAATCTGTTAACAAAAAAATACGGCTTTTGTTCAGTGGAAATATGCCTAAGTTTATTTTGCTATAAGTGACATATTTCCTTTTTAAATTTCAATAATTTTTGCAAAATATTATTTAAATCAATTGTTTTGAATAAGAAAATAACCTTCCATATTTCTTAGGCATTTTTTTGTAGACTACTTTCTTACTTTAGGAAAGAAAATCATTTTATATAAATTTAAATTAAATGTAAATAAATTTATAATTTTGGTGCACACCACTTCATAAAGAAATAAAATCATTCTTACTTAATTGTAAATAAATTTATAATAAAATTTTGAGCACATTATTTTTATTTTATAAATAAAATTATTCTTACCTAAATATCAAATAAATTTAATTAAATTTATAATAATATTTTGGGAGGAACATTTTTGTTTCAGAAAATAAAACCATTCCTATATAAATTTTAATTAAATCTAAATAAATTTATAGTAAATTATACAAACATTTTTTTAACTAATAAATTAAAAATTTATATAAATTTGTTTGTGATTAGGAGGTATTATTTTATAGATTAGTTATTCGATACAATGACTAGTTATTTTGATTAAAATTATAATTTTGTAGCATACATTTAAATAGTTGTCTTTTTGTTTTGGTTTTGTTTCTCAAATGTAATTAAACACAAGTGTTCAAGTTATGAAGAAAGTTGATAAATTTCCAAAAGATGTACAAGTGAAGAAGAAACCTATATTATATAGAAATATGATCTAATAGGTGCCAAAATTCTAATACCCCATTATGTAAAGTCAATAATAATTAAAATGACCTACTAAATTACTTGTAATGACCCCAATTATTTTTAGCTAGTAAAGACGCCCTCTTACACTCACTTCAATGGTCATAATATATTTTATAAAATAAATATTAATATGTTCCTCCATAAAACTAATGTTTTAACTCCTCATTGATTGAACTTTCATAAAATTTGTCATAATGCTATGTAACTCCTTCACATTTCTCTATCTTATAACAGAATATTCAATAAAAAAATAAGAAATATAACTAAATACATTGTAAGATGATTGAGACACATCAAACTATAATGAAGTTTTATCAATTAAAGTTTATGTATATGTGTACATTAGAAAATCATAATAATACATGTGATCATAATATTATAATGTAAATAATCTAGCATGTGAGAATCCACTTGTAACTCTGCTGAAATTACCATCATGGGATCTTTGATGATATGAACACTATAAGGAGTAGGATTTGAAACATCATCTTAAATCAAAATATTTCCATCATTATCATTTGTTACTTGTGAAGGGCAATCATTATTTTTAACCATTACAGCATCGTCTAGAATAAGAAAATTTGAGAATAACCATCAAGTAAGCATGTCTTTTGTAAGTTATCTTTAGATAAGACATCATCATTATATTTAATAAAATCATAAAATGAATCATAAATCCTAGATGTATCCATATAATTTAGTGTCAAGGCATTAGATGTAATGTATGTAGTTTTTTTATCACAAATAATATGTGCATCAAGAACATGAGCTATATTATCGTAACATAATAAAGAATTAATAGATCATCATGGAGGAAAGTAATATCAAGTGATGGAGAAAACATGCAATTCACATCACATATAAGAAATAATCATATATGTCATCATTAGTCATGCTCAAATCCAAATCATCATTAGAAGTCATGGAAATGATATGATCATCATTAAGCTCACAAAAATCATAATTGAGAATTAGAATTAATACAAAAATAATAAACGAGGGAACTAAGTACATCTATAATGGACATTAAAGTAATGACAAAATCAACAAAAGGTGAAAATATCACTTATCCAAAAAATTAACGCCTTTAGATAATACACCACCAAAATTTGATAAGACTTGATATCATCAAGTACTAAAAATATCAAATGTTTAAAAAGTATAAGAATATAAAATTTCTTTGAGACATGCACAACTAAAAACCAAAGGAAAGGTTTTATGAGAATCGATGGTGATGAATATATAAATTAATAAAAAATGAATAAAGAAAGGTCATAATAGAGCTTAAACAATGAGTATACAAATAAATTATAAATAAGAAAATAAATAAATATAGTCAAAATATCAAATTAAAAATAGAAAAGTGTGAAATAATAAAAATTAAGGTTAAAACCTAAGTGGTTTAGGTTTTGAAATGTGGCAAGCATCTATGGGACAACCAATAGGTGAGACACTAATTGCATTTAATGATGAATCAAATATAAAAAATGAAAGAAAAAAAGATCTAAAACTCTAAGTAGATAAGATCTAATCTTAAAGGATAAGAAAGGAAGTTGTAGACTTGCCAATTTATGTAGAGGAAAATAACATTATCTCTACAAAAAAATAGAGGAGAATAGATTATGTTTGACATAACCATATTATAGATATTTTAATAGTTGAGCAATGATAATTGATGGATGTGAGATTATCAAGATAGTAATTAAACATGTGTTAAATTTATGTGGTAGGAGAATAGATTATGTTTGATATAACCATATTATAGATATTTTAATAGTTTAGTAATGATAATTGATGGATGTGAGATTATCAAGATAGTAGTTAAACATGTGTTAAATTTATGTGGTAGGTGATTAAGGTTTATTTTACCTTAAAATGAAATTTACCTAATAAGATATGGTAGAAGGATAAAAAAGTGATATGGTACTAGTTTATTGATCTAATATATGATAAAATCAAATCTTAATTAGCTAACTGTTAGGGACAAAATCACATTAGAGATTGTATCTTATAAATCTCCTATCATGAACTATATGTGTGTAATCTTGTCTAGAGCATTAGTTGTTCTTTATTTAGTATAAATAATTTTCACTTGGCAATATCAAAAGTAAGGAAATAAGTTGGTGCTAAAGAGCACCATGGAGGTTTCTATGCAAGTATTGAAGTAGTAGACATCCTTTATCCCTAGGCAAACCCTATGACTAAATTGAAAACAAAAATAATAATAATAATGGGTTAGAAATTAATATTTTAATGTGTTAATATCAGTGAATATTAATGATATTTATCATGGACTACTAGTTTATTAATTCCATCCAATGTATGGTTATATTAGGGAGTATGCTTTGAATGTGTGCCATGGTATTTATGATGTTAATTAACATAGATAAATTAATATTTTCCTAATGTATGATGATGGATGATAGTGTTTCTACATAAAGGAAGAAAATTTATTCTCTTACTAATTTTTACTCAATTATCTTATGGTTTTATGATGATGGATAGTAATGAAATCCTAAGAATGTTAGTCTTCAAATGCATAAATCTAAAATTTAAATTTAGAGAATGATATTTCACCAATAATCCTATCTAGATGTGATTTTTTTAGGGTTATTAAAATAGTGAGCGTTTGATGAACAAGGTTTTGAATAGGGAAAAGTGACATATCTAAGTGATGGATAAAGTTAGATCAATAACAAAATAGTAAAATCACATGTTGAAACCATGCATCCAATACATCAACCCAAAGTGGTGTAAAGCTAGAGTGGAAAATTATAGGGTATACATTTTTGCATAGTAGTTGTAGTAGAGAAAAGTGCATACTTCATTATTTTTCCCTTTTCATTTATATTGAACTTTGGTCTTTTTATAAATACATTGTCTATGCACTCAATTTATTTTTTTTCAAGATGTTCTTATTTCTAAACATATTATCTTATTATTAGTATATCATTGTAGAACAAATCTAGTCTATTTTTTTTTACTTTCTAACAATCTATAATAGATGATGGGTGTAGATCTATCTCATAGTGAAGACTTCCCATGCAACCTAATCGTCTTAACTGAAATTTAATTTCCAACTTTCTTCAACTAGCCACTTTTGGATAATTTCATAATTATCATTCACCTTAACATGCCAATATGTAAGATGTTATGATTTTATCTTTATTTAAGATTAATAAAATCCAACAATTATACAAGTTTGGATTTTTCTAAATATTTCACCAAGTTTCACCCTTAATGTGGTGATAATGTGATTGATTTTTGAAAATATAATAAAAAATATATTTTGTGAAATTTCTAAGGAAGTTTGGAGTTTGAGAGCTTTTAGAAATGTGGAGAAGTTTGTGGGAAAGCACTACCACATACCATTTGTATCACTCCTTGATAACACATAAGATTACGAAGGAATAACAACCTTTAAGATTAGAATTGCAATGTTTAGAACTTAGACTAAATCCACAATCTTAACTTCTATTTTTTGACCTTTTGCTTCATTCTAACTTTATTTCATTTTGGTTTTTCCACTCTATTCAAAAAAAGAACTCTGTAATCTTTAGAACTTATGCTCTATGTTTCATCATTTTCATTCTATTTTTGTTGTTTCTTAATTTTTGTTATTTCAAATGCACTAATCATTATAATTTTTTAGTTGTGTTTGGATTTTATTACTACTTTAATTATATTTCTTGTAGGTTCATTTGTTCATACCTCAAATCTTACAAACTACTAACTTTTGGTCTTGTAGGATCATTTGTAAAAAAATTCTTCCCTAACATTAATTACACATTTAATTTGTGTTAAGGGGAATCCAAATTTATTTTCATAATATTTTTTGTGCTAGTGATTTTTTTTTGTATAATCTCCTCTCATGTGCCCTAGGGTGATCTTGAAGACCACAAATAAATTTTACTTATTTTCTTATTTTTTTGTGAGTAAGCCACATATGCTATTCCTTCATGTATTATACTTATCTTGATGATAAAAATTGGTCCCTTCATTTGTGCAACTTAAGAAATTTTTTCGTATGCTATTTCTTAACACTTATGAGTGACATTGGAAACTAGAAAAAAGTGTTTTTTTTCCTTTTTATTAGGGTCCTATTGACCTTGGAAGTGACAAAAATAATAAATCTAAACCACATGATTTATAAAGGTATACAATTTCTAAGGATGACTTGTCATTTTGGTCCAAAATGGTATTCAAATTATACTTTTCTAAGTGAAGGAGGAAAGGGGTTACCCTATCAAAATAAGATATTAGATAGAACATGTGTTACATGGACTTGGGCCTCATGTACTTTTGGATATATAAATGACATTAGAAATCCTTGTCTAGAAACATATTGTAGGAAATATTTTGGTAGTTTGTCACTTGTGATGCACACTAGTAAGTGGCTAGCCTCATGATGTTATGCACACCATAATTTTGGAAATAGAATAGTAGGCTATGATTTGACTCTCTATAGTAGGATCTTCTATAATTAATGATTGAATATATTGAGTTGATAAATTATTTACAACCAAATCAAGCATAATTATGGGCTCACAAGCCAAAAAATTCCACTTGACTAGTATAGTTTTTTGTCAAGTATTTTTCTTACCTTGTCTAATTATTCAAAACCTATAAGAAAACAAAATAAAAAAGTGAAACTTGGCCCAATAAAATAAGATTCATGGATCTCTTCTTCGATGAGTTATTAACCAATAAAAAACCTATTTGGAAGTAATGATGATGATAGCCTCATGGATATAGATGAATATGATGATGGTGATGATAGCCTCGTGGATATAGATGAATTTGATGATGTTGATGATAGCCTCATGGATATAGATGAATATCCTGATGATGATAAGCTTGTCATGGATTGATATAAATATCCAAAAAACCAAAAGGGATTTTTTAATAGTAGACAAGGTTGTGACTAACTAGATCACTTCTTAATTCAAAACAAATATGCCATGGTTATGTACTTCATAAGCATACGAACTAAGCTTCCCCTAAATTATAAACTTCAACACTTAATTAAATGAAACATTTCAAATCAAGTGCTGATAAAAAATAATCCTAATCCATCAAATCATGTACATTCTAACCCATCAATCTATATACATCCTATTCCATCAAACCATAAAAAATATTATTTCATTAAACCACCCAAATCCTTACCCATAAAAAATCTATCAACCAATATATATCCTAACTCATCAACCTATATAAATCTTGACCCATACAAAAATGTGAGGGGTAAAATATATAAGAGAAATGAGGAAAATACATAAAAAAGCTCCAAATATAAATTATACCCAAACATCTCAGATAAAAATATAATCTTCTTAATCACTAAATCTAAAATGGAAGAGAGGATTTAAGAGTTTTACATGTTGCCTCACTAGCTAGATACCCAAGATCCCACATAAATTGCAAGAAAATAAAATATGTATTATCATTGAATGGCTTTAAGGAAAATTTTAACCACATTAGGGAGTGCACCACATATGAAAAAACTAAAGTACACGTGTTTTCTATGGGTAAATACTATATCTATTTCTTATTCCTAGATGAAAATTGGGAAAGTGTGTTTATGGACTTCTTGAAAAGTCTTCCCAATGGTAAATATAGTAAGGATTACATCTATATTGTAATGAATAGACTAAGTAAATATGCATGGTTATTTTCTATTAAAAAAATATAGAATTCAATGCACAACAAGTGAAAAAAATATTTTTTAAAGATGTGTTTAGGCTACATGGTTTACTTAAAATTATTATAAGTGATAATGATAGTATTGAGCTCACTCCCTAGACTAAGGAGGGTTGAAGAATACTTAAGAAACTAAGAAGCATGTCAACAAGTAGCCTAGGTCAAATGGTCACACCTTGGGAAATGTTGTTACAAGATTTCCCATCATATGCCCCTTAGAATGTCTTCATTTATGATATTATGCAAGCTTATGATACATCATCTTTCATTGTTTTAGTGTTCATAGATAGTAGAATGTCACTCATATGCATATTAAATGTCATCATTGATATAAGGATGATGAAAACAGGAGATAGAGCCATCACAAGATATTGGTTTCATTAGATCATGAGCCTACCTACAAAGGATGCATATTAGGAAGTATAAAAAGACCCATGAACATCTTAATTTGTATTGTTTGTGAGTAAGAAATTTCAAGAAGGCCAAACTTGTAATATTTCATATTTAATTTTTTTATTAGACCAAAAAACTATTCTCATTTTTCCTATGGGCTAAGAGGAAATTACTAGCAAAATATTTGTAGTTCTTGACCTTTCAAATTAGTAATTATTTCTCAAAACCTATGAAATAGGCCAATTAAATAATAAAATTATTAATTAAGAGTATTTTAAAAAATGGGGTATGTAAATTCATAAAGAAGGCATTATGAAACCATTGTGGAATGCATCATCTACAATATGATAGATTATAAGATAGACAAATATGAAGGAGTTAGAGAGCATTATGAAAAAAATATGAAAGTAAATCAATGAGGAGTTAAAACATTAGATTTATGGAGGAACATATTAATATTTATTTTATGAAATATATTATGACCATAGAAGTTGAGTGTAAGAGGGGCATCTTTGCTAGCTAACAATAATTGGACACATGACAAGTAATTTAGTAGGTCTATCTTGAAGTAGAATATTGTAACCATGTTGATTATTATTGACTTGACATAATGGGGTGTTAGAATTTTGACACCTATTAGTTCAAATTTCTATTAAATATAGGTTTCTTCTTTATTTGTGTATTTTTTTGTCAATTTATCAACTTTCTTCATTACTTGAACACTTATGTTTGATTACATTTGATAAACTAAACCAAAATAACTATTTAAATGTATGCCACAAAATTATAATTTTAATCCAAATAACTAATCATTGTATCAAATAACTAATCTATAATATAATACCTCCTAATCACAAACAAATTTAAATAAATTTTTAATTTATTAGTTAAAAAATTGTTTGTATAATTTACTATAAATTTATTTAGATTTAATTAAAATTTATATAAGAATGGTTTTATTTTCTAAAACAAAAATGTTCCTCCCAAAACATTATTATAAATATAATTAAATTTATTTGATATTTAGGTAAGAATAATTTTATTTGTAAAATAAAAAATAATGTGCTCAAAATTTTATTATAAATTTATTTACATTTAAGTAAGAATGATTTTATTTCTTTATGAAGTGGTGTGCACCAAAATTATAAATTTGTTTACATTTAATTTAAATTTATATAAAATGATTTTATTTCCTAAAGTAAGAAAGTAGTCTGCCACAAAAATGCCTAAGAAATATGGAAGGTTATTTGCTTATTCAAAACAATTGATTTAAATAATATTCTGCAAAAATTATTGAAATTTAAAAAGGAAATATGTCACTTTAGCAAAATAAACTTGGGCATATTTCCACTGAACAAAAGCCGTATTTTTTTGTTAACAGATTAGAGTCTATTTTGGCCAAAACCGTTACATAAGAGAAGAGCTAAATTTCATATGTTTTTCTGGAATCTTTTGAAGTGTCCAACGAATTTACTGTTAGCATTGCTGCCCTTGCTGGTTTGGACTCCATTACATGCATCTTTTTGAATCTGATCCTGACCCGACCATTCTGCAGCAGCTGCTCTCCACGAGGCAATTAGTTTTACTCTAAGTAACAATCTATGGCAGCCCAGAAAAGCAATTAACCCGATGACTTTTATTCAACCATACATTTTCCCTGATGATGAAATGCAAAAACGAGAAATGGATTTGGAGGAGGTCCTCTTCACCTTTTTCGTGTTCGCTGTTGTGGGGATCTGGAGGTGGCATGGACGAGGGATAGAGAGCAGCCAGTCCTCGATCTAGTTGAAGCTCATACAATCATACAAAGGGCTTTCGCAATCCACGAAGAAATATTTTTGTGGCTCTTTCAGTCATCTTTTGTTTCTGATGAGCTTAAACAGCAGCTTGAACATCTGCGAGTCTCTGCAGAAATACTCCCAAACAGCACAACTATCCCTACCTAACTCCAAATACTGCGCGGGAATAAAATTTAACTGGGTTTTGAATTGACCAAATTTTAGGCGGGATTTTGATTGAACGCAGGGAATGTCTGACGAAAACGGAAACGGAAATCGTAGCTGAGAACATGCTTGGGTCAAGGAAACAAGGAGAAGAGTGGGTTAAGAGGGGCCCACATAAACATCCACCTAAGCAGTCAGACGCTTAGTGTGTGATGTTTAAGCCCAGCCGTGAAAGTCTTGGCGAAGGCAAACTTTGAGCTAAACAATAGCCATGGGAGTACAAGGATAGAACAGGAGGTTAAGTGGCAAAAGATAGTCATTGGCTGTTCTAAGAAAACCAGTGTCCTGAAATTCTTGATATAATTCTTTCTCATCGTCAACTATTTGCATACGAAGGCTCAAACAACTCTTTTAAGGGGATGGTGTAAATGAACTCTAAGCTACAAGAATGAATGTATAGGTTACTCGTCCGCTTATTTATAGCAGAGTTACAGGTAGTGGAACGGGTGTAAGTGGAAGTTTCGAGGTTAGATTTTTCTAAGCACGCGACATTACCGACATATTTAATATGTACAGAAGAATTTATTGTATATGTTGTCTTTATAATATGTGTCAAGTGTGGATGGATTGACTGTGTTTCACGTTGTTTCTACATTTGAATTTTTCTATGCAGACTCATTCGGCGAAAGTACCAGAAAATTAGTATCCGACGCGTAAAGAACGTGTTAGAAATAAGATGGGCAGCGTTTATACAGCATACTAAATTCGCCTGCGTATGCGTGTCAATACTTCAAATCACTCCAATTTTTTTACAGCAGCTTATTTGGCAAGTTCCCTGCTTATAACTTTCGTTTCAAGGCTACATCTTCAAATATGATGCCATATCAGCATGTTTTTTGTTAAGGTGTCCAAAAAGGCCCAAAACAAACCTATTACCAATACTTGTGCATTCACATCATGGGTAGTTGAATGCTGATGTGGCATCACATGATTGGTTGCTTTTTAGATCAAAGGAATACATTTTGTTTAAGTTAAGGTAGTCATGTCACAACTATTCGGCGTTATATAAACAACTACTATCACAACTATTGGGCATTATTTAAACAACTACTGTCTCAACTATTGAAACACGCTCAACTACTGGTTCCTCTCTTAAAACCAATCTTCTTATGTCTATGGTCAACATGTTTGAATTTTGTGGGAATTGAACTCAAGCTAGCTATAGAGATTTAATTACAAAGTATTCTAAAATGTAAATTAATGATAGTTCATCACCTAATAGATGTAAATACTCTTATACATTCAAGTTTAGGAAGTGGTCTTGTAGTTGAGGAACATAATTGTTCAAGCCCATAGAAATTTAGAGTGGACATCTGATAAGATTAATTGATTTATAGTACTCCTTCAAATCAACTTGTGATGTATTAAGCATCTACAAGTGCTCGCCTAGTCAATGAATTTTCCATGCTAGCCTAAGTGACAACTTTATGATCAATGCAACACACATATCTAACAAGGGCTAGTTTGCAGTTGTTATGTTATGGCATAGCATTCCAAAGTAAAACAACCATAAATTTTCAAATGTGAAGCTCCATGAACACAAAAATAAAGAATTTCAAAGAAAATTTGAGTGCAAGTAGGTAGTGAACTTGATGCAATGGTTGGTGTAGAGATCAAGAGAGGTCCAGATAACTATAACATGGCTTATGTCATGGCATACTATTGTGTGAGAAAATTAAATGTTTTGGACCTATGTGTTGAATGTTGTAAAGGGTAAATTTGGTGCTTGTCAAGTGTAGGGACACGACTAGTACTAATAACATGATTGTTCATATATCTTATGTATTAGGTGGAGCCATAGAATTAAATCAAGAACATGAAAATTGCTTCTATCATAAGTAATAATTAATCTAGTTTTGATTTCTTTTATATAGGTCCTTGCTTTAGACTTGAATGGAGCTTGCAAAGAGTATATGTAGGTAGCTAACTTGCATGGTTAAGCGAATTTGACTCCTTCATTTTTAACATAATACTTGATTCAAGGAAGATTTCTCTATTTATAGTAGATATTAGAACTAGGAAAATGTAGGAGATTAAATGACAAGCACAATGAACAATATGTAATATTGTATTTAGTCAACCCAAATTACATTGAATACAAAGCCTTGCATTTATAGGAAAGGATGAGGTAATCCACCTATAAAGTGGACTAACAAGTGCCCTGTAAGGTGGCACAAATGAGATGAAAAGTGTCCTATAGGTGTCAACCTTAGGAACACTTGGAGTGTGCAAACAAACAACCTCCATGACCAAGTCATCAACCTTGTGTGCCAAGTGTTGAATGACCTTTGAGGTGAGTTGGAAAGTCTTCCAACCTCAAAAAGTGTGTGCATGAGATTAACCAAATGATTTGGTAACCTCTAGAGGTTTAAATGTTACACATTCAGTTAGACAATATGTTGTTTAACAACATCAACCTAAGTACACTTAAGTATAGTGAATAGATTAAATATTCACACTAATAGAAGATCATATCGAATTGTGTCTTATAACTAGAGTGAACTCAATGTATGAGCGAAAAGATAATATATTCAATGGATCTTTAGGATTTACATGTTTCATGATCATGTAAAGTCAGGAAAAAACAATTGTTTATATATATGTGTGTATTTTGATGTAATCAGATTGGTAATTAAGACAATTTTATACAAGAGATGTGCACAATAATGAACAACAAAAGATGACCAATTTTTTTTTTTGAGGTGAAATAGAAGGTAACATGCTTGCATGAAATCTTCAACACATTATAACCATAAATGCATTTAGGATTAAGTAATTTGAACCTAAATGTAAGCACATTATGACTGATTAAAATGCAAAATAAAGAACACAAAAATTCCACCTCATTTTATTTTTTCCTTCTAAATAAAGAGAAAGACATGATTTGAGATAGTAGGAACAAGTTTTCATAGTGAATCAACACCCATTAACAATGCCTCAATCTCAAAACCAGGGCCCTGAAGTTCTTGATATGATTCTTTTTCATGCTTTAACTATAAGAATGTTGTAGAGGTTACCCTGTCCGGTTATCTAGATTTTTGTTAGAAAGTGACGTTAGTGGACTAGTTTATAGGTACGAAAGGATTTATTGTAGATTTTTTCTTTGTAATATGTGTGAAAGTGTGGATGGATTGACGGAGCTTCATGTTTTTATCTACCTTACTTTTGAATATTTGTATGCCGACACTTCTCATTTGGCGAAATCCCCAAAAAAAAAGCTTCCAACGCGTAAAGATATGTTGCAAAGATGGGCAACGTTTACCCAACATATGAAATTCACCTAGATATGCGTGTCCATACTTCAAACCACATCAAATTGTCTCTTTGTCCTAACTTTATAGGGGAGAAGACCCAGTATCTGCTAGGGCTAACTTCACACAACTGTAGAATTCAAACTGTACATCGAATTGAAAAAAAAAATTATGGGTTTTTTTCGCTCGAGTTAAGTGCTTATAACTAAGGTTTCAGCTTCTGGGAAATTCGATCGAGTGCAGGAGCGTTGGATATGCGCGCGGAGGTCAAAAATTCACCTTTTAGAGGGCTATCCCAGTAGCCACCCGCTATAATTTCAATCAATTATAGCTGTTTTAGCACTTAAAATCCACTTAAATCATTCACTTTAGCACTTAATGAGCAGCTATTGGTGTTTTTGTAATTAGTTATTCAATAAAATAAAGTTTTTTAATGGATCAAAGTGAATTTTTTTTGGGGGGTTAAGTGAGCATGGAGGTGGCGGTAATTCAATGGGGGGCGGTAACTTGGTCCTTTCCCCTAGTGCAATTTTTTCTCCCAAAATTTTTGATGAAATGTCCCGAAGACATTATTATTTGGCCGAGCTTAACCGACACACTCTAAGCACTGAGTGCTTAGGTGGCCAGGTCCATTTCCTTGACAATTCTGTACCCTATCATATCCGTGTTTCCCTTTTTTTTAGGAAGTCTGTTTCGTTAAACTCTGTTCCTCCGTTTTCACGTTTAAAGTTATTTTTTACTCCCACATTCCACGCCAAAATAAATACCGTGGAATCTTCTCCTATAAATCCTCCACAGAAGTACGACTAAAATGATAGCAAGTTAGCACCTATGTGTAGGAGAAGAATTCTATGTAGGGGCAGTTTAAATAAAGATGTTGTGGTATTTAAATAATATAAAATTTTAAATGATTAATTAAAATTAGTTTAATAATAAATATAATCAAAGATGATGAAATTTTTTTTACAATTAAAAAATTAAAGATCATGAAAATTAAGGAATAAATTTTACATAATAAATTATTTTATATTTTAATTTTTTTAAATATGTTTTTGTTATGAAGGTTTTAATATATTCAATAATTTTTTCTATAACATGTATCTTTTATGATAATATATTTATATAATATTATTATCCTACTTTTAAAATAATATAAATATACTAATTAAACTCGTTGATACAAAAGAAGAGTTAGAAAAATTTGTTAAAGAACTAGAAAAATAGATCATGGAACCAAATCCTACTTTTAAAATAATATAAATATACTAATTAAACTTGTTGATACAAAAAAGGGTTAGAGGAATTTGTTAAAGAACTAGAAAAATAGATCATGGAACCAAAAGATTATGCATATACTAGATTCAAACCTACAAGAAAGGGTCTTAATGAAAATTATGGAGCATGAATGAAAGAAAGAACAATTCTAGATCTACAAGAAAGGGATAATAAACGAATCATAGAAGAGTATAGAAAAAGAACTACGAGTTTCAAGAAATTAAAGTCTATCACTTTCAGAAGGATTATATAAATCCTTATGTGAATGAGAAATTATGATAGTTGAGCATGAGGAAGAATAAAATTCAAAGTTCCAAGAATGTGGAAGAGAGTGAATTTTGGAAGAATCCACCAAGAAGATGAAAGGTATGGATCTTTTCTTAGAAAATAAATCCTTGTTAATTATCAAGGTTGAAAGTAAAAAAAAAATACTTTTTGGAAATATACTTGAAAAACATGTTCCTTTCTAAGAAGCATCCATCAATCTTCAAAATATTGAGTTAGAAACATATAGATTGATGTACTAAATAATTATGCTAATGAGTGTGCACTTTGAGGAGAACTATATTTAATTTTAATATTAAAATTTTGAGCCATAAGAAGGTTTGTGTTGATGCAAATATCTCTAGTTCAATAGAGGGAGCTAAGAGCTTTGAATATATGTATGTTATTAGATATCTTTTACTTCATGCTTTATCATGTTTGATTTGTTAGCATCAAGGACAAATCATAAGAAAGGTGAAATAATTCAAAATTATCATTCCATAAGATTATGTAATTCAAGAGTTAGGCTAATTGGAGACATGTGATGAGAAATGTAGAAGCTTTTCCTACTATATTAACCAAACAAAAAAGTGAAGATATTAAGGAACACATGAACTTGTGGGAATTTTGTTTGGTTTAATATTATCATTGTTAATAAATTTATCATAACATTTTCTTGGATATTTTAAAGACCAACTAATTTATCCATGTAAAATCATAAGGTAGGTGATCAATTGTACGTTTAGAAATTTGACATTAATTTATGTTTATTTACTTAAAATTTATTTTATAAATATTTTTCATTTACTTAGAAGATTTAATTTAAAAAAAATAAATAGATAATTCTAAGTAAATGAAAAAATTATAAAATAACTCTTAAGTAAACAAAAAAACTTTAATAATTCTTAAATAGTTTTAAGTTTTTAAAACATTTAGTTATGTTTCATGACATATAAAATAACTCTTAAAGTAAATAAAAAATTAAATAATTCTTAAATAGTTTTAATTTCTTAAATATTTAATTATGTTTCAATTTTTTATATATGACCATGGCATGTCACTTTATGTCTTACTGCTATTGTAGATGTCCATTATTTATTGTTTAATATTTATAATTTAATAAAATTCAATATATTTTTATGAATGAAGAAAAAAAAAATGATATTAAATTTGAATGTTATAAATTTTCCTACTGTTAATTAACATGGACTATAAAATATATATTAAATTTTATGAATTATAATATTTTAAAAGTTGTTTATATTATTTATGTTATTGTTATATTTTCATTTAAGAATTATTTTTCACAAATCATTTTAATAAGTGTTTTTGATAAAAGGGGGATAAACGAGTTTTACAGGGACCCGAAACCACAAAGTAACAAAACAGGAGAAGACCGAAACAGCGGTCCAAAAAACAAAAAAAGTGCCAAAGAAAATAAAACCAGCATCAGCAGGCAGCAACAAAAGGCCTCAGAGAAGCCAGCAAACAGCCAACAAACAGAAGAAGCAGGGCCCGACCACCACTAGTTCATAGAGTTCAGGAGCTCATCCGCAACCTCCTCCAAGTCTGCCATTTCCTGAGCCCCCTCCATAAAGATTTGAGCCATACTAGGGGTAGTCTGGACTTTCCTTTTCATGCTAGATCTGGTACGTTTGGATATCCCAGCTTCCTCATCCTGGTCTTTCTCCTGATCAAGGTCGACAATCAGAGCTCTCTTCTGGGTTTTCTCCAGTCTTTCAGACATAGCCTTGATGATTACAGAGTTATGTCTGGCAATTCTGCAATTTTTCTCAGCAATCTTTTTCAAGGTTCCTTTGATTTTTTCAAATTCATTTTCGATAGTGCTGTCCTTTTGAGGAATATTCTTCATATTGTTGTGCTTCTCCGCTTCAAGCTGAATAAGCCCAGCGACTTTAACTTCAATTTCCCCTAGTTTGCTATGAAGAGACAATTTTTTTGTTTTCAGCTCACTTATCTCATGAAAAACCCATTTGGCAGAATTGAGCTGGTCCTAGGAGTAGCTTTTGGCATTACCAACAAAGTCAAAAGGGGGGTCACTTTCAGGATTGACCCCAAAGAACACCAACTTCGCACCTCTTGGGGGGCTCAAGTTTTCTTGATGAATATTCTGGGGGGCGTGAAGTTCCTCAAGGCTGGCCCCAGCAGTCTTAGCAGAAACAGTAGGGGAGTCATCACGGTAGGACACAAGCTTATTAACCGGGGAGCAAGAGCAAGCTATATTGGCATTAGGGTTAGTGTGGCCAGAGGCCGAAACAGAGCAAGCTCCAGAAGGTTGAGGGGAGCGGCCAGAAGCAAAAGGAGGGGGCAAAGGAGGCGAAGGGCTTTGGACACGGTCGGGAGAAGCTTTGGTTTCAGACAAGCTAGGCTCAGTATCATCTTCGTCAAGCTCCAACGGGGCCAAAGGTTTAGGAAGGGCGGGCATATTCTGAAAGTGCTCAAAAATAAGTCTTAAAAGACCTGAGTGAAGAATCAGGTATCTTTTAGGGCTTCTTCTATGATCAGAAAAGTTGTTTCTCAGAGAACAGAGCAAGAAGAAGGGGATAGAGATACGCACCTTATGCCGGAAGTGATTAAGCAACACGAAGTGATAACCATAGACCCTAGTGAAGCGACCGTCGAGCGTGATGTACTCCATGATAACCCTTAGCACTTTTCTCCACAGAGCTTTAATAGTGTCCACTTCATAGTAGCTATTCGACATCTTGACCAGATTTTGTTTCTCCGTTTCAGATTTGGGAAATTTCAAAACAGCTTCGTCAGAGAATTTCCTGTCTCTGAAGAATTTGTGCTCTTCCATCGTAACGCCCGTGACCTCCGCAATCAGGGCTTCATCAATTTGAACTTTCCTCCCAAACAGGAAGACCTCCCCATCATTCCAATTCTTCTCAAAGAAGTCAGTAATCTCCTCCTTAGGGCCATGGAGTTTCTCAATGAACAGAAGTAATCCACCCCTTCTGATTTTACTCCCAAATAGGAAGACCTCCCCATCATTTTAATAAGTGTTATTGGAATTAGTTTTGTTGGAATTTGTTAGAAATTATAATATTAATTGTTGTTATTTTATTTTTGAAATTTTTTTATAAGAGTTATTCAAATTAAAAAATAATTATAAATAGAAATAACTCTTACTAAATAAAATAAAAATTTCCAATAGTTGTAGAGTAAAAAAATAAATCTCGAGAAGAAATCATTATATATATTAAAGACCCCTCACAGCAAAAATATATTTAAAAAAATAAAAAAATAAAAAAAATTGTTATATAAAATTTATTAAAATATTTCATTATATATATTTATTATTAAATATTTTTAATTTTCTATCTCCTTTATTTTTCAATTGTTTCATTATATTTATTGTTAAACCAATTTAATTAATTATTTAAAATTTTATATTATTTAAATACCAGTGCATCTTTATTTAATCTGTCATTACACCGAATTCATCTCCTACACAGGCGTGCACTTTTGGTTTAAAATACTATGCTGTAATATTACAACAACGTAGTATTTATAGGGAAGGATTTTACAATATTTGTTCTCACATGGAATGTGGGAGTAAAAAGAATAACTTCAAATGTGAAAATGGAGGAACAACATTTACCGCAACAGACTTTCTAAAAAGAAAAACCTTGAATGTGATGGGGTACAGAATTGTCAAGGGAATGGGCCCGGCCACCTAAGCACTCAGCACTTAGAGTGTGCCAGTTATACCGGTCGTTAATATTTGTGTGGACTATGAATCTTGGTAATTTTTTTGAAGACATTCAATATATTGAAGTCCTTACACCTAGGGGAACCAAGCCACCCTTTGTGACTTTATTTAGTGAGAGTTTAAAGTTTGGGTATTTATCTTGAATTTTAGAGTATTTAGTAAAAGATCATGTGCCCCATGTTTCTTAGACTTGATTTCTATATACCACAAAATCTAAAGAGACCCTCACATTCAAATTTTAATTTATTTAGTGCTTATGCCCTTGATGGACATTAAATGCTCTCTAGGTAGTCATGATTTTGAATTTGAGGGGTCCAAAACTTAGGAAACCTAATCTTGCTATATACTAGATTTTACTTGGCAACTCATATACGAAGTGTTGGAAGTATGAGTAGCTTGTGTTGCCATTGATGTCGACAGGTGTATGGAGAGATTGTTGGAAGCTTGTGATGATGTTTTGATTAGCTACATTATGTTGTCATTAGTAGTGTCACTAGTGCCAATCTCTAGTGTTGCTATGATAAACTTCTATTGGTGGATGTTCAAACTCTTGTTTGTGGTTCAGTTGCTATAGTGTAGTTGGTTTGGTGGTGATGAGGAAGTGTTGAAGGTGATGTGAATGTGTTTGTGGTGCTTAGTTTCCAAGCCCTTCTAAGAAAATTTGAATAGAAGAGAAACAGTGAGGTTGAGAGGTGTTCTATATAGCAGAGTAGTGATTTGGTTTTGCTTCACATTTCTTCTATGTTGGAGAACTGCATGTGTAGTTCAGATATGATGATCAAAGGTGTTCAGAGTGTTACATTCAGAATTTCTTGTCTTGGATCGCTACGTAGCGAAATTTGTGTTCACTAGTGTGTGAATTGTGAAAGTAGTGTTGTCTAAGAGAAATGGTTTTTCTATGCTTTTCTCCATAGTGTGGTTTCTAGTCTTGCAGATCTGAGAGTATGCTTAAATTGCTCATATCTATCTTCAATATGAGCTTTTTCAAGTTTGGTGATCCACAAAGTTAGAGTGATGTGTTATAATGTGTAGAAAGTTAATTGGGTGTATAGGATGAATGTGTTCTTCAAGTGAAACTTGTTGCGAAGGGATTTATTTGATTTAAGGGTGTTTATGGAATACTCCAGATTGTGTTCAAGTGACACATGTTATCCAAGAGTTGTCTTTAGATCTAAAGAAGTGTGTACTTAATTGTTTAATGGTGTTTACATAGGTTCAATCGACCTTGGGTGTTTACACTAATTGTGAAAATTATTTGATTGTGGAAGTGTGGCATGACATATATGTATGGATTGAGGTCCGAGTTAAGGTGTGGTGTGGTCCACCTTCATTCCTTTCCACCGTGGGAATGCTTAGTGTCGACCTAATTTGAATTTGTATGATTGGGGTGCATAATCGACCTTGTCAATTCTTTTCAAGGTTGTGATGGGTATATGTGTGTGTTGAGTTGATGGAGGATGAATGAATGAATTATGTATGATGTGAATTGTGATGTGAAGTGTAGTGCGAACTTTAATGACTAAGGCTACTAGAAGCAGTGAGAAGAAAGTGTCTACATTCTTCAGAGAGAGTGTGAATGTACTTGTGGTGTAGTGGTGGAACTTTTCTATTGCTCTGAGATGGATTTCTCATTGTAACAATCTTCTTTCTTCATTTAGGTAATTTGGCAATGAACCATTAGCAGTGAGCCCTTTTTTTTCCTTTTGGATAGTGAGCCTATTGTATTCATATTTGCAATTAATTTATTTTGTGAGCTAATCCTCACTATGGTTTCTCCCTTCTTAGGTTTTCCACATAAATTTTGTTTTCTACTTGTAGTGTCAAAAATTGTACTCCCTTCTTGGAGATAGTATAATTTCACACTTAGTTTGGACCTATTTTAGTAACCTTGCATTCATACCATTTTAAATCATCATTAATAGGCCCCTAAAGACCCTTTAATATAGATCTCAAGGCTTATTTTAACTAAAATATTCATAAATTCAATAAATACACATAATTTTCTAACCTCCAAACATTCTCTCACCCTAAAAAATCTAGGGTGGGACCCATACGTCACCTTGGGTGTATAAGTCCCCCTAGGTGGGACCCATACGCCACCTTGGGTGTATGAGCCCTGTTTGGGACCTTTTTAGGGTTTGAGTGGGAAAATAAAGTCTTTTTAATTCAAATTTCACAAATTTCGGCATTTGGGATCTAATAAACAGTAAATTTAATGGGATGCCTATAAAATCTAATTCTCACACTCATTTTTGACAATTAGGAACTAGAGAGAGCAAGACAAGTGATCAGGTAAGCAAGAGATTTAAGCATTTGCATTCAAGAGTTAGGAGCAAGCAATATTGGAGTTTTGGAGCATTATTGTAGTGTTTTTGTAGGTCTTCAAGCTCACTTTCATTTCAAGATCTAACATTGCCAAAGATTGATGATGGCTGCCTATGGAGGATCATGATGGATTCTAGGTTGGGGGGATGCAACTAGCCATTGAACTGAGCCTAATGACTTATTTCCTAAGTAATTCCATCTTCCATTATCATTCTACTTTCTACCTAAAGGAAGGTATATGCATTTTTGTGGCTTATTAGGGTGATTGAAGATCTCCCAAAGGGAGTCATCATCATTTTAATGTTCCATGTATGCATCCTATTCTAGCACATTAGAGTAGGGTTTCATTGCATTTTTGATCTCTTAATCTTAGGCACACTTAAGATTAGTACTTTCACACACATTTCCATTTTAGATCTATTCTTTATATCAAGGTTTAATTACCAAACTAGGGGTTTGACTGAGGCAAACCCCTTGTAAGAAAATCAAAACAACATTTTATTTTACATATTTTTAATAGGTTCATATCCAAAAGCGATGTTTGGAAAACATAGGAAGGAAGTACAAAGATGGGTGAACAATTTCAGATCCTACTTTTTTGGAAAGGAGTATTGGGACTAAATTTTCCCTCTAGGCATATGAGTCCCAGTATACCTCATTTTACAAGTTTTTTATAGATCCTAATTTGTCATTTGAAGATTCCAGATTCTACCCAGATTGTTGTAGTATGAATAAATCACCCAGCCTGACATATGATTTCTAGTGCACTTTAGAAATAACAAATTTTAGGGTTTTTAGATCTTGTTTAGAAATCTCCTATCCTTTGGGTACTTTTTTGTTGCTCTTTGTTTAGTAATCCGATTTCATGTTTTAAGTTTCTAGGGTTTAGTACATTAGGTTTTGCATTTATCCTTTAAAGCTTCATTTTAATGGTGAACCCCTCGTTTAGTCACACCTAAGGAAACCCCCTTGTGTCCTTCCCTCAATTGAGTCACTTGGTTGAGGGATCTTGGTTTTCTTGGTTTCCTAATGAGCTGACAATGAAATGGGTCCTAACCTTATTTGCATCTCCCAAAATGTGGAACCCTTTTTCCTATGGTTCATTTTGCTAAACCTGACCTTTGGATACTTGTATTTCTAATTTGCATAACATTGTAGGCCTAGACCTAGGTTAACTTTGCATTAGTTAAATGGCAAATTTAGGACTCCTAAATCTTGCATTAGTGGAAAAGTGCATATAGGTTGCATTTTTGCATCTTGCATCATTGAATATCATTGGAAAACTATAATTTAAAATAGTCATTTGAGCATAAAAAATAGAAACCTTAACATCAACTCAAAATTTGTTGAACTTGGCTTAAAAACCCTAATCTAGGACTCATTCACCCACCTGGCTGATTTAGTCCCTATACAGGTTGTTTTTCCAGATTTCTGGGAGTTCTATCTTGTCTATTTTTCAATATTTGAACTTTCTAGAAACCCTAATTGGGACTCATTCACCCATCTAGGCAAGTTAGTCGCATATTAGACTTGAATCTACATTTTACAACATTAAAAACTTCATTTTTGTGCTTTAGTTTTCTATTATCAAATCTCAGATTCAGTTTTCTAATTTTTCATTTCATCTATTTCATTAGATCTATCTTAAATTGTTTTCATATCAAGTACATATTTCAATTGTAGATAGAATTAAATTACTAAACTTTTGTTTCATTTCTAGCATTAGTTCAATGCTTGATCAGATTAGATTACATTTATGATTCATTAGAAAACAAAAAATTGAAAAACATCAAAACCAAAACAACCATTTAAACAAATGAACCTCGTGGAGAAAGAATAGTTATTTTAGTAAGCCAAATCTCTTTTTCCAAGTTAACCTATCCTTGAATCCCTTTAGTAGTGATGACTTTAACATGTTAGATGAAGCCCTTGAGGATTTAATCTCACAAGGTTCATCCACTAAAGCTTGTTATAAAAAATCAAAACAAAGAGAAGTTAATGTTGTAAAACCTCAACTCATCCTTTACCCACCTTCTATTACACCCCAATTGTGTAATTACTATTTACTATTATTATGTAGGGTAAAACATGAATGTAATGTGAATTCAGTGAATGAATAAATTATGTGTGCACTTTGTTATCACTGCTTTATGAATGAATTCCATCTCATTTAATGCTATATGAAGGAATGCATTTATGTGATTGGATGGATATTGTATTAATATTCTAACTTTGGAGATGTATTATGTATACTATATATTTTTTGAACAAATGACTACCATGTGCATGTGTTAGTGATTGCAGGTATATGTTCAATTCCTTCAGGCAGAGGGGAAGTATCAATCAGGAGAAGGTCTTGGTCAGGTAACTAGTAACGTAACCTATTTGAGCTTACACACACCACAGTAGAATAATTGAGTCAGGTTATTAAGTAGGAAGTTGGTAAGTCATCCTTAGTTATTATGTCTTCTTTAGTAAGAGTCTAGTTTACTATTGAGTACATTATTAGGTGATGTTTATCTTCTTGAGCTTATGTGTTCCTTCTTTATTATCATGCTTGTATTGATATATGGAACATATGAGGTATTTGTATGCATACACACATGCACAATGATGATAGACCATACACACAAATGAATGCATACATGAGGGTACATAGGTATAGATGTACCTATGCATACTCATCCATGAATTTCTTATGCACATGGAACTATTTGATGGAACCAATGGAATGCATATGTATACGTATAGGCGTATCGCTCATAGTCTCTTATGAATACTATAGAAATTATGTATGATTTTGTGTGAAAATAGAATATATATATATCCATATGTACATATATGTATCCATATATGTGTATGGTAGCAAATGGACATGCACATATATGAATGTATTGATACATGTATACATACACATACATGTACATAGAGGCATATATATATATGATGTATGTATACACAACCAATATATTAATATAACAATGTGATTGCTATTCCTTGTATATTGATTATATATACATGCTTTATCATCATCTAATAAATATGGATATATACTAACATATACATATATATGTATATGTGTGTGTGTGTGTGTGTGTGTGTGTGTATGTGTATGTGTAAGTGTATATATATGTATAAGTTATGTATATATATTTACATGATACTTGCTTTGAGATCGACCATCTAAAGCAATGATTATTAGCCCATTATAATGCTATATGCATATGGCTTTGAAGTTGATTATCTTAAAACAACTTAGAGGCCGACTATGTGATAGTAGTGACTATATTCTTAAGCCAGATTTTATACTTTAGTTGTTTACGAAAGAAGAGTTTGTGATATGCAAACTAAGAACAACCATAAATTTGATGATTAATTAGAGAATAAGTTGAAGCATTTTTATGAGGAAGACATGTACTTAGTAAACTGAATGGCCATGTTATTTTTCATTGACCAATAGCTATAATTACATGAACGCATATCGACGACTATGTCAAACCAATTCATTGAGTGAATCGACACATATCATAACTTAGTTGATATTTAACTTGGTGGAACACATTTTTTATTGACTAATTCTCAGAACAAGGAAACTACACCATCTTTAAGAATGCATAATGCTTGATGCCACCTTTGAATCCTTTAACATGTAGATGTTTTTTTTTATGCAAATAGAATTCTATCATATGGAGATTTGAATTGGTCTCTATTTGTTGTCACTTAACTAAGTGGATTTGTTGTTGTTTAAGCTAATTATATGCTTTCATATTCACCACCTTTTAGCTATTATTGATGTGTTGGTGTGCATGCAATTTTCTATCAAAGTTCATGCCTAATCTATAGGCTATATGATCTCCAAGTTGCTTTATAAATAGAGGAGTAAGTTCAATTGTTCGGATGTATTCCTTATATAAGTTTACACATTCTTCTATGCATTATTTCTTGTGCAAAGTCTCTGCATTTTGTATACATTTCTATCTACAATATTCTGTCAACAATAGTGAGTGAGAGTCTTGAGTTTTAGAGTGAGATTATTATTATTTTGAGAGAAGTATTTTCCAACTTGAGAGATAGTGGATATCGAGTCTTTGCTGAAGGATTGATACCAAGCTAATTGATGATTTGGAAGTGTTGTGATTGTAGCCAATTAATTGGAAATCTTATCATAGGCACAAGGATATTCTTCCCTTACTGACATTAGTATTGAATGATTTACTTTATGAATGCTTTAACTAGTCTTTTATAGTTATTTGCATATAGGGAAAAGTATTGTTTGCTTTGAAGAAAAGAGGATACCATTTACTCTATCTATGGAATGTTTTTAAATGATCCATGATAGGAGAGGTTTTTTGGACACATAGGTACTATTATTATACTAGACATGAGGAGACATGGGTAAAAGAGACTATTTTCCATAGGTATTGTTATTATACTAGATACGATAAAACATAGACAAGCTTAAGGAATACTCATAGCTAGATAATTAATGATGGTAGATTGCTAGTAGGTTACTCCAAGGAATGTTGTCTAGTGAAGGGAAGGAACTTTTACTTTATTTATTGAGTTGTGTTACCTTAGACCTTGTGTTAAAGAGATGGGTATGTGCAGGATCATGATGGGTCAAAAAGTGGCGATATGATGGGTATGTGGCTGACGAAATTTTTTTTACCCAAAATTGATGAAACAAAAAGGGTTTTTAAAGGAGATTGTCAACTTTCCACCAATACAAATTATGCTTTACTTTGAATTTAATAAATAATTATTATTCATTTTCTATTTGAATTACTACTAAAGTCCTGATTGATAGACTGATTGGAAAACATCTATAACTTTCAAACGGTATCACATTTTTTGAATCCGAAACATGTGTCACATTCTATTCTTTGCATACTATAGGATTAAAAAAAAAGTTTGAATTTCATGAAGTTTTGACCAAGTTAAGGTGGTTAGACAGAAGAGTTTTTATATTTTTTAAAAATTTGTAACAAAAACTTCATAATTAATTATTTACTTGGAAAAAAATTACAAAAAAATATGCATCACATCTAGACATGAGTCCTCTACTTATATCTAAAATCTTATAAAAAAATATTATCATTTTATTGTGGTTAGGGTGGTCAGACAGACACCTACTTCTTATTTTTTCCACGAAATTTAAGTACTCTTGCATTGAAATTTCAAATTTTCACCAAATAGATTTTTTTATAAATAAACCTAGTATTTTAGAAACTACATTCAATTTGCTACAAATTCTATTCTTAACATATTTTGAAATAATAAATTATTCAATTTTTTACGTCAAGTTGCCTAACTCTGATTTTTCTAAAATTTTTGCCACTTAAGGGCCTATTTTTTCCATGATGATCCTGCACATACCCAGATAGGTCATCTTGGGGAGTAGCTTGCCCATGGAGAGGGATAACCTAAGCATAGATATAATGGCCTTAATTCATAACAAGCTTTCCATAGTGTAGGTGAATGGTAGACCATCGCTCGATTATATTGAGTGAGAACACTTTGGCCAAAGTAGTGTGATTTCTCGAGGCTCCATTGTTAGTTCACTGTGTCCATTTAAATGCATGAGGGATACCTAGTGTGGGTTATAAATCCTAGTCATGTAGGACACAACACTAAGCTCAAAGTGGTATTTCGTATGGGGTTACCCAACCAATACCTTCATCGAAGGGTAGGGCCATCTATCATTGATAGATGTGTAGGGGACCACATATGAGTATGAGGTTGGCAAAAAAGCACTTTAGTGATGCTTCTCCTCCTTAGCAGGTGACAAAAGACCAAGGTTTTGAATAGAAGATTCCTAGACCATCTATATCTTATGCTATGAAGCTCAAAGGAGCTATGTATGTAATTTTGTACTTTCTTACAATATTGTACTTAGTGAAATATTAGAATGGAATGTAAATCCTTATTGTAATTGTTATAACATATTTGATCATATATTTTCAATAAAAAAATGATTTTTTTTTATGGCAATGGCTTATTACATAGTTTATTTTACTTGCACAGTAAAAACTTAGGAAATTTACTTTAGTGATTGTTTGGCATATTACATGTGGTATCAGAGTTACCGGGTTTAGCTCTAGAACCTATGAGCTCATCATTCTTTCCATCCAATGTTATCTAATGTTGTGAATTCTTGTGCAAGGATGGTGCATCTCAGATTAATGACTTGAAAGTCAATAATAAAAAATGAGTGCTACCTCAAGGCCATGAAGGAAAGAGAATCCATCGTTAGAACCATAGTGGGAACCAACTACGAAAATGTCATCTAGTTGAGTGACAACAAAACATTCAGCCACGTACACTTTCTCGAATCAATGATGTGAAGATGAAGATGAAGATGGAGCCTATGTACAACAATCTACCTTCCATCTCACTAGAAAAGTTTGAGTCATTATCACTTTCTAGGGATATGCCCTCGGTAGGAAGTGTCAGCTTCACATTCATCTTTAGGGACCCTAGAGTTCTTCCATTGGCAGAAGCAATAGTAATTTCCTCAAGTAACGAGTTTGAGGGATATGTACCTCGAGATTAGCTAGATGAGAAATGGTCTCATGAACAAATGTCTGTGAAAAGGATAGACTATATTGTTGATGAACACCATATTGGCATTGAAACTTGTAACTATGTATCAGATGATAAATCCGAAGGCTACTATCCATTTTGGGATAGGTATAAACAATTAAGGGATGAGAAAAAAGACAGAGATGAGCAACAATCTTAGTCTGTAGGATATACTCCATTAAGTTTTGTGTTAGAGAGTGAATATGAGGGATACTCTCCACTCGACTATCTAAATAGTCACTCCATGTAATCAAAGGATATTAAAATCCTTATGAAATGAATAAAATTATTTTTTTATCAAAATCATGTGCTTAATCTTATGTGGAATTCTTTGTGTGTATGAATGCCATTTCTAATATTTTCCATAAGATAGTTGATAACGTAATTTAGTCTAACATTGATAAAACATTCAGGTAAAACCTGATCTTGTGAAGATGGTGAGGACACGAACCAATCCTGGCAGTAGCTAAGAAGTTGGGCAAGGACCAATAGGAATTGAAGCTAGGCTTGAACCAATTTGGCAAGGTTAGATAACCTTGAACAAGAAAGGGCACAAGCTAGGGTTGAGAAAGAGGTTCCTGTTAATGAGATTTAAGGTGAAAACCCTTCTCATGGACACAATGAAACCCACAATCATGAAAAAGAAAGACCACAAACAACATACGAGGAAAGAAATAAGAAGCATATGTATTCTAAACTTTCTAAGGATAGGAAGAAGATTGTTCCACCCAAGTTTGAGGGAAGTGCTAGCAGAGATGAAGCTAAGGTGTGGCTTGTTCAAATGGAGAATATTTCAAAATATGAAATTACACTGAGACCACTAAAGCCACTTGGTGGTGTATACCAATTAGCTAGAGAAGCTTCCACCAGGTGGATGAACAAAAGTTGGAACACAATATCAACTCATGGAAGCTGACATGGGGGGATCTTGACTTGAGTACTTGCTTGAAAAATGAAACCCTACATCACAAATATTAGGTCAAACACAAACAATATGCATGCTGACTTTGACATGATGCTTGATTCTTGAATAATGCTCCACAATGCTTGATAATCACTCTTGAATGCTCTTGTAAACTCTTGTAATCATAAATTTTCTATAGTGCTTGAATACATGAAAGCTTAGGAGAAAATATGTGAAATAACCTCATATTTATACTTGTTTATGCCAAATTCCCCTAAATTACAATACTACAAGCCGACATTAGACCTAGGAGAATAAAATCCCACCAAGAATTTGAATTTAATTAGGACTAAGCTAAGAAGGACTCATATGCCAGTCAGGGAGTATGATTCCCATTAGGCTAAGCTTAGGACACATTTTTCAAGAAATGCTTAGTTTAATGTGAAATTTAGATTTAGGCCTCAAAACTTTAGTGGGACCCATATGCCCAAGGTGGTGTATGAGTCCCAGATCACTAAATCTAGGCCATACAATCCAAAATCATTAATTTATGATTTTGCACTTGATATATGTTATGATTATCCTCGAAAAGATGCATTAATTAAGGCTTGGGGATGCAAAATAAGGCCAATTAAGCCATAAAGAATCCCAATTTTAGCAGGAAGGGCCCAAACAAGTGTGAAAATTTAAATGGCTAAATTTTTCTACACTACATATATATATATTAATATATACATATATATAATATTGCTATAGATACAGCCATAATAAATGGCATATCGACCATTCATAGCTTTTAAAATTAAGCCAATTGGTATGAATTTTGGAAGAGTTTTAGAAAGGGTGACAATGCACCATAATTAGTGCCACTTGTGGTAGTTTAGTAAGTTATTATTGAAGCCATGTAGTAGTTGAGCTCGGTTTTGTTTCAAACTCATTTTCTTAGCCACATAAAAATGGTGATAAGAAAACTAATTAACATGATCTCCTATCTTTCAACAGCCCATGATTTGGGTAGAATGTAAGTTACTAATTATATAAAAGCAATTGGCTTCCCATTGTTCCAATTGTGGAGACATTTTGTGAAGTTTTTAGACCATTAAAGTCAAATATACAACTTGCCAAGCTAGTTGTGGCATTTGTGAAGGAAATCAACTTGTTCTTGAAGACTAATTCAAAGATGAAAATGCAATATTCTATAACTCTATTCATTCATAGACAATTTGGAATTGAATCAAATTTGTTAAAGATGCTAGTTGTGGCAATAATAAGGGAGAATAGTCGACTATCATGAAGGTTTTTCCCACACTTGGTATAGTTCTTGAATGGTGGAAATTTGGAAGAGCTATTTGAGCCTAATTGATAGCTAATTTCTATTATTAGTAAACCATTATTTATATAAATTTAGAGCAACTAATCACTATTTGGTGTTCAATCATTTGATTATCTAAGTTTTCTACATTCACTTTTTATTTGAAGAGAAGAAACATATTTGAGAGTTAGAGAGCATAGAGTATTCATGAAAGTTGTGAGGAGACCATAGTTTGAGTGCATGTGCATTAGAAGTATATATTCCATTTCATCTTAAGTTTGAGGAGAGGTTGAGTTGAGTAGTCATGGTTATCATTTGAAGCAATAATAGAGAAGAGAGATGAGAATAGTGCAGGCAGTTGACTAATTCATTGAGTGCATTGGGTAAGGAGTTGCAAGAAACTCAATTTGAGCTTTTTTAATCTAGGCATACTTAAGATATCCTTTTCTCTTTCTTATTTTAATTTTGAAACCAAGTTTTACTACTGTGTAAATATGTTTGTACTATCATTGTGTGCATATTGATGCTATTAGAAAGTTTGTGAGTGCATTTACAAATGGATAGATTAGCTATGCATAGAGATAAATTAGAAAACAAGAGACAAACTAGATTAGGGAATTAGAAGAGTGTGATAAGTAATTATCGTGAGTTAAATTATTAGATTATGAATCATTGCATGATTATAATCATTATGTAAGAATATATTCGAGAGAAGGCAAACCCATTGGAATGTTAATTCTCTCTAAAGCTATGTGAAACCTAAACCACCATCTCGTTAGAATAACATAACAAGAGAAGCTAGGTAGAATAATATGATATTATTCAATTAACATAGTATTGTATTTAAATGAGCTTATATTGTTTTTCAACAAGAGGGTTTGAACACATATTAGGAGTAAAATAGGTCACCATTATCTTTGAATGATATATTGGAAACTAGCAACACTGAGAGGGGGCGTGAATCAGTGTTGAGCAAAAAGTAAATTTATTATTTTGATCTTTAACCCACTTAAAAAATTCAACCAAGAGAAATATGCAAAAATAGAAAGCAAAAAACCACAAAACCATAACACAAGGATTTTTAAATGGAAACCCTATTAGGGGAAAAACCAAGATGGATCGCCAATCCACAATATAATCTTAGTATACTTAAAAGAAGTTAACAATATGGGAATGCACTTGCATTCAGGCTCACTGCTCAAAATAGAAAGGCACACTGCCTTACAAGGATTTGGATTAGATCCAAGAGAATGAACTGAAAGAATAAAATATACAAATGATTGATTATAGTTCCAGTTAGGCTTAGTAGTTGATCTTCTGTCCTTTTGACTAATTCTGCACTTCTGCTATGCTCTGCTCTAACTCGCAACATAAAATCTTTAATGCACAAGTGAAACTATGCATAATCGTTCAATCACCCTTTTGATATTCGCAACACACATCAACACACCTTATACACACAAAATGATATAATTGATCATTTATATATATATTCACGACTGGGTATGTGCAGGATCATGATGGGCCAAAAAGTGGAAATATGTAACTGATATGATGACCCATGTGGCTGACGACTTTATTTTTACCCAAAATTGATGAAATGAAAAGGGTTTTTAAAGGAGATTCTCAACTTTCCACCAATATAAATTAGCTTTACTTTGAATTTAATAAATAATTATTATTCATTTTCTATTTGAATTTATGACTAAAGCCCTTGTTGATGGGTGATTGAAAACATCTATAACTTTCTAAGCGGTATCACATTTTTTGAATCCAAAATGCATCACATTCTATGCTTACATACTATAGGATTAAAAAAAAATTGAATTTTTATAAAGTTTTGACCAAGTTAAGGTGGTCGATATACGAGTTTTATATTTTTAAATTTTGTAATAAAAATTCATAATTAATTATTTAATTGGAAAAAATTACAAAAAAATATGCATCACATCGGGACATGAGTCCTATACTTATATCTAAAAATCTTATAAAAAATATATATCATTTTATTGTGGTTAGGTGGTTAGATAGACACCTACTTCCTCTATTTTTCCCCTAAAATTTAAGTACTATATTACATTCAAATTTTAAATTTTCACCAAATAGATTTATTTTTAAAAAAAAAATAAACCTAGTATTTTAGAAACTACATTCAATTTGCTACAGATTCTATTCTTACATATTTTTGAAATAATATAGATAACTTATTCAAATTTTTACGTCAATTTTCCTAACTTTGATTTTTTTGAATATTTTTCCTCTTAAGGGTCTGCTTTTTCCATGATGATCCTACACATACCTGACTAAGAATTTAATCGCAACCTATCAGCTTCAATAAAACTTAAGAATATTTACAACTGTTGGCTCAAATCATGAATGATATTCAATGCACGCCCACAATGGTCGGTTACAACTTAGCTCAAACCCAAATCAAGATGATCAAACACAAAAAAAATTGAGTAAACACTCCTCAAATATCCGTGACACTTTATATCATTTGGGTCGACCACAAAACATTGATGAATAGAAATATATCCAACCATATCTCCATACTTGCATATAACTTGATACAAGGCACTGATATTTTCAGACAACACAAGACATACATTGATTAACCTCCCATAAGATCCACAACTCAAAATAATGACAGAAAATCTATATATGAATCGATGAACATAGAACTATCAAATGCTCTGTTCTTCCTTGACTATCCTCAATCTGCCTACTGGTAGGAGCAAATGACGATATGCAGATCCAAACATCAACTAGGGTTTCCATCATTGACAACACCAAAAAACATTTGCAGTGTGTCTTCCCAACAATCTCCCCCTTTGGGATTGCAACACTTAGTGAAAAATAACTAAGTGTCAGATCAGTACCAACATGAATTACATTGCTACTTCAAAAATTCAAAAAGAATCTTCAATCTTAGAAATGGAACTCCCCCTAAGATGAATTTATATTTTTCACTGTACAACTCTCCCCCTTTGACATCAATGGAAAAATTGGGGAAACAAAATTTCAAAACTGTACAGGCATGATCTAGTAACTTACACAAATTTGAAAATATTTACAAAATGTCTCTTCAACATGCTCAAATTTGTGTCCCAAACCTTTTTGAAACTCTCCAGAATTGTTATGTGACCACAAAATAAATAAGATTGAGTTTCTATAGTCTCAAGATTCATTGGGTCACTAACTGCCATAGCATCTCTGGCTTCCTTCAATGCATTCACCATTATTTCAATATTTGGACCAATTAGACCTCCGAGTTCACATGCTCTTCCTATAGTCTTGTCATTTTCATGCTTCAAGCTCCTTATTTTGTCAAGTAGAGATATTACTTGACCTTCTGGCTTACCAATATCACCAACTAATGGATCAAAAGCATTAGAAATGGTAGCCAAATTTTTTTCAAGATCCTTCACCCTCTTATCATTGTCTTCAGTGAATTTGGACAAAACTAAACATGACTTATATGCCTTTCCACCTTCAGATATAGAATCTTGAATATTCTTTAATGTAGGTGGCTAACAAAGTTTTATCCTTAGCAATCACTTCTTTCAATCAACTAAATCTTTTTCCATCAAACTCCTTCCACACTTTAACCATGGCTGATTTTTCAAAAGACTTGAAATGAGTACTTACAAAATTTATGAGCTTCTTCAATTCATCGAAAGAGGTACCGAATGGATCCTTAATATAAGTTGGCATAATTTTCTCCAGAACTCCAGATGCCAGACTTAATAATTCATTGTCCTCAATGTGAGACTTAAAAATCTTCTCACTAGCCTTAGCTTGTGCAAATGATGCAACCTTCATTATCCAAATTGGGGACAAGGTGGATAGATTGATCGGGCCTTCAACCAATTCAGGATCAAATTATTCTTGTTGTTCCACTAGATATTTATTCACTACCTTGGTAGTGTCTCTTGATTTTTTTGGGATTTCCTTAACTTAAACCTTTTCTTCTTCTTCAACTTTTGGTTCTTCAGTAATTGTTTCTTGATTTTCTTTAGGAGCTTCAACTTCTTCATTTGGAATCTCCTTTCCTTCAGCTAATACAACCTTAGGAACTTTAGTCTCCATCTAGGTGATTCTGAATTATCCACATCAGGAGGAATCTGATTATCTCCAGTATCTACATTCACCTACTCATTTACCAGGTCAAATACAACATCTTCATCATTCACTTCTTCAACATTGATCATGTTTCTTGACATAAATGCTTCCAGGATTTTCTTGGTTTCATCAACAACACTAGTTTCACCGATCATAAGTTTATTCACCCTTATTTTTCTTTTGAATTCCTTCTTGGCTTTGTCTAGGAGTGAATTCATCTCCTCAATAGATATTTTTGGACACAAGTATGCAAGAATTATTTTTCTCATATTCTCTTCTTCCATCCTAGCATTTACTCTTCTCGACTCCAAAACATCATACAGGCTCTTAGGTAAACTAGACTTAATTTCAACAAGAAATTTATTGAAAATATTAAGATGTTTTATTGTTGCCTCTTCAAGAATTCTTTGACCTGATTCATCAAACATTTCATACCATTTGCAGATGGGCTTGAGATTTCCATCCTTGACAACAACATTCTCAACTTCTTCAACTGTCATACCTGGTTTGATAATTTTTTCCTTCTTCCTTGCCATTTCTTTCTCACCGGAAGATTTCCTCTTGGTTACCTTGGTAGCCTAAGTGTCGGTAGCCTTCATTTATTTCACAACTTCATATGACTCAGTCTCCTCATCTTTTGAGACAACTTCATAGGTTCCTGTGCTCTTGTTCTTCTTCCTCTTACCAAAATCTTGTCTTGAGTTTGCACAGGAACTGGCTTGGCTACATGAGCAGATAGGGATGGGGAACTCCTTTCTAATCTAGTATGGGTAGAGGATGTTGCTAAACTATCGAATTCAGTTCTTGCCAACTCTTTTCCTATTTCAGCTTCATCTCTCTTCCTTCTGGCTTCTCTTACTACTTTTTTAGAAAGACTTCCACTTCTTTCCTTACTCTTTTGACTATCTTTGGCTTATGTAATTGATCATGGACTTGCATGCTCTTTTCTACATAAGATCCAACCCTTTCTTCTGTCGGATCCGGAGGCATGCTCAACAAATGTTCTGCATACATCTTCAAGATGTTCTCCTCAATTTCATATCCCATAGGCATAATCCATATTTTCCTGGGATCAATGACTTCCATATGGCATTGATCAATATCTACCATGAAATAGATTGTCTTTATACTTCTCTACAATTGTAGTAGGTATTCTTTCTCTTGCATGCATCATATTCTAAAAAAATTTGAAGTACCCCTAGAGGGCAGTATTTTTGGTCTAACAATCACCAATTCTAAATAATATCTCTTATTTGAACAGCTACAAGCTAATTACTTTTCCAATAACTTTCCCCAAACCCATAATCTCACTCATGAAATAAAAGAATAAACACAGTAGTAGATTACCATATTTAAAGGAGTTCTTTTTATCTTTCTTAATCTTACCCATATTCTTCATCAATAGACTTCTAAGTAGCTCACACAAGTCATAATCTGCATTTTCTTTTACCATCTGATAGGCTGCATAAATGGCCATATTAGATACTGAATTATCCCAACTAGAGTGGTAGACCTTGTAGCCAATGACCATCGATGCAAATTTCACATCCACTTCAACAACATCTTTGATTGTCATTGCCCTTCTATCAAATTGTGTACCTATTGCATCAGTAACCTTCTGATTCTTTACAAATTTCAAAATTGGTAATCCACCTGAGGAATTTAGACCTGCGATAGTGTTTATGGCCTCTTTCACAATCTTGAAAGGTATATTCAACCACATGAACTCAGCATGAAATCGGCTCAAAATATATCACACCCATTCACTTTCCTCAAATATGGGAAATTTCACAAACTGTGTGAACTTCTTCTCTTCTAGGGTTTTGTATTTCAGCTTAACAATGAATTCCTCTCCAATTGGCATGTATGTAAGCCCTAATGTCTTCAGTGTGCAAGACACCATACGGTACAAACGAAAAACGCACCTAGGGGCTCGGTCTCAATAGACTTATAAGGATGCCACTTGAACTTTGGACAAGGTCTATCCTTGACTTCAACTACCAATGGAGTGGCCATTTTTACAAATTCCCAAATTCACAAGTTTTTCTGATAAATACCTTTTCGATAGATCAAATTTTTGATCGTTGAATCTTCTTCACACTTGAATCTCACCATAATTCAACAAAGTTCCATTCATTTGATTTTCTTTCCTGAATCTCCCTTGTCTGGAATTCCTTTGTCCAGATCTGGAACTTTCCCCTTCTTCATAGCCAATACCTCACTTTTCACCATCAATCCTCTAACCTCAAATCAGTTCATCAAGCTTGGTTGATCTTGCTTTGAATTTCTCCTTGTACTCATTTGTAGCATTAAGTTCATTTCTGAGATCATCAAGATATTTTTCAAGCACTTCCTCATTATTTCTAGATTGTTCCAATTCATTGTCTAATTGGCTGCATTCTTCATATTTTTATTTCAAGGTTTTAGCAAGCTTTTCTTCATTCTTCTTTCTATCTTCAATCTCCTTGGTCATTTTCGTCATGATAGATTTCATCTCACACTTCAGGGCAAGATTTTCTTTGTAAAAAATTTCACATTCTTCTATTTTCTCCTTCAAGGCATGACTTAGTTGTTCATCTTCCATGCTTCTATTCTTTTGCTTAAGCTAATCACACAATTCCTTTCTTTTCTCCCTTGATTCATTGATTTTGTCTTTCAATGATTAAATGAATTTCTCTGCATTTTCAAGATTTTCCTTCAGTTCATGGTTCTCAAATTTTGATTGGTCAAGATCATTTAGCGCCACCAAAAGCTATTCTCGAAGACTGCTTGTATTCATTGAAAATACTTTCTAAGATCTCCCCAAGCTATTAGACTTCTTTTGAGGAACTAGCTCTGATACCAATTGTTCGAAGCAAGCAACACTAAGAGGGGGGTGAATCAGTGTTGAGCAAAAATTAAATTATTATTCTGATCTTTAACCTAGTTAAAACATTTAACCAAGATAAATATGTAGAAATAAAAAGAAAACAACCACAACATGATAACACAAGTATTTTTACGTGGAAAACCTATTAGGGGAAAAACCACAGTGGATGGCCAATCCATAATATAATTTGAGTATACTCAAAAGAAGTTTACAATATGGGAATGCACTTGCATTCAGGCTCACTGCCTAGAGCTCACTGATCAAAATTGAAAGGAACACTTCCTTACAAGGATTTAGATTAGATCCAAGAGAATGAACTAAAATAATAGCATCTAAAAATGGTTGATTATAGTTCTGGTTAGGCTCAATAGTCAATCTTCTATCCTTTTGACTGATTCTGCACTTCTACTATGCTCTGCTCTAACTCGCATCGCAAAATATTTAATGCACAAGTGAAACTGTGCATAATCGCTTAATCACCCTTTTGATATTTGAAACACACATCAACACACCTTATACACACAAAATGATATAATTGATCATTTATATATATTTACGACTAAGAATTTAATCGCAACCTATCGGCTTCAATAAAACTTAAGAATATTTACAATTGTCAACTTAAATCATGAATGTATTCAATACACACCCACAACAGTTGGTCACAACTTAGCTTAGACCCAAATCAAGATGATCAAACACAAAAAAAATTGAGTAAACACTCCTCAAATATCCGTGACACTTGATATCATCTGGGTCGGCCACAAAAAACTGATGAACAAAAAGATATCCAACCGGATCTCCAAACTTGCATACAACTTGATACGAGGCAATGAGATTTTAAAAAAACATAAGACATACATTGACTAACCTCCCATAAGATCCACAACCCAAAATAACAATAGAAAATCTATATGTGAATTGATGAACACAGAACTGTTGGATGCTCTGTTCTTCCTTGACTTTCCTCAATCTGTCTGCTGGTAGGAGCAAATGATGACGTATGGATCCAAACACCAACTAGGGTTGCCATCAATGACATCAAGAAAAAAAATTTCCTGGTGTTTCTTGCCAACATGATATTATCTTATACTTTGATCAAGAGTCTATATTATGGGTATGTGCAGGATCATGATGGGCCAAAAAGTTGCAATATGATGGGTATGTGGCTGATGACTTATTTTTTACTCACAATTGATGAAATGAAAATGGTTTTTAAAGGAGATTCTCAACTTTCTACCAATATAAATTATGCTTTACTTTGAATTTAATAAGTAATTATTATTCATTTTCTATTCAAATTATGACTAAAGTCCTAATTGATAGACTGATTGAAAAACATCTATAGCTTTCAAGCGATGCTCATTTTTGAATCAAAACATGCATCACATTCCATGCTTAGCATACTATAGGATTAAAAAAAGAAAAATTGGATTGCACATCGGGACATGAGTCCTCTACTTATATCTAAAATATTATAAAAAAATATTATCATTTTATTGTGGTTAGAATTTGGCCCAAAAAGCAGAATACCTACCACTTTTTTTTCCACGAAATTCAGAGTACTCTTGCATTGAAAATTCAAATTTTTCACCAAATAGATTTCTTCTTTTTTTAAACAAACCTAGTAGTTTAGAAACTACATTCAATTTTCTACATATTCTGTTCTTACTTTTTTTTGAAATAATATAGATAACTTATTCAAAATTATATGTCAAGTTTCCTAACTCTGATTTTTCTGATTTTTTTGCCACTTAAGGGCCTTTTTTTTCCATGATGATCCTACACATACCCTTATCATTACCTATTCATGATAATCTAATCTTAATGGAGAGGAATTTATGGATATGAAAACAAATCCATAATGCGAGGATATTTTAAGGTGTAGAAGCACATACTCCTCCCAGGCAAGAAATGTTCTCCAGATTGGATATTAACTTATCATGCATTTAAATATGTGAATATATGTGTCATACTAAAGGAAAAGATATATGTTTGTCTATGTACATACAAATATAGGCACCTTGTATTACTTGGAAGAAACCCTTAAGGAATCTGAATATTATTCTAGTGGTTCTTAGTTGAGTTATATAAGAAGTTAAATGGTTTATTATGTTGACTTATTATTGGGCATTACTATGAACATGTAAGATTTTATATTGAATCAAATTAAATGATATTTATTATCATGAATTACATAATTAATTATTGCATCCTAGAAGGTGTTGGCACCTTCAAATTTTTCAAATTTGAAGTGCCCATGTTGAAAATTTTGCCTTTCCACACTAAGAACTACACCTAAATGTTTTTTCCCAAGTGACCTACTTTGGATGGTCACAATTTGGAGCCAGTTGATTTTCATGTTAAATACCTTGGTAGACATACTCATGTGACATATGTTAACATGCATGTCATTTTTCAGCTTCCCATGATGAGCTTTGATAGTGTTTTGAAAAGCGAAGCTGGAGGGTTCTGGCACTGTTTTGTTGTTTGCATACTTTCAGCCCTGCAAAGTGGCCTCCTGTTTGAGTTGATATTTTGCAACTAGATGATCATCATATCAAAAAAATTATTTCTCTCCATTCTCCCCACATTCATGTACTCCCTATCCTGATTTCAAAGCCTCGTGAACATATTTCCTTTTTTTCGAAGCCAAAAACAAACATGTAATCTGCTCTGTTTTCACTCCTGCATTTTCAGAATGTTTCAAGGTGGTTAAATTTGACCCCTAATATCTTGTGATGAATGATGATTCAATAAAATCCCTCTTTCACACATGATCAATTTATCTAAATGACCTAGTGTGTCTGGTGGTAGCTTCTTAAAAGAGATGATTTGATATATTTTCAAAGTGGCAACTTGGTGAGCATTAATTAGTTTTAAACAGGAATAGTTGCAGAAAAGTTTGACTAAGAAGATTTGATGTTGAATATCTTGTAGCTCATGAATTGGTTTGCTAATCCATTTGTTTCACTCCATTCTTGGGTCAAATTTCTGCATGCTTGTAAATTTTTCTGACTCCAAGAGGTCATTTGACTAGTTTTCGAGGGCAATACCAAAGGTCACTTGACTTGTTTGGCTCACTATTCAAATATGCCAAAAAGAAAGTTTTAATGACAACCCAGTTCATATTTTCACTCCACATGCATATGTAAGCAACCTTAGACCAATTCAAGAGTGAAATTTGTTTCAAAATGAAAAAAAATTAGCCGGACCCACATGGGGACCCAACATGCTTTGCATAATTATGAAGTTGCAAGTGTTGTAATATTGCAGTCACTTCAAGTAAATTATTTGAAATAGGGTAATTACATGATAATTTCATGTTTTCATCCACCACAATCTTTCCATCGAATGGATAGTAATGTTGATTTAAGGTAGATGATTATGGTAAGAGATAAAGGAACAAAAGAGGATCAAGAAGAGGTGATTGTTGATTTGATGAAGCGTGGTATGGAAATTGATGTTGTTGGTTCTCCAACAAGGAATTTCTGAACTAGCAAGCTCATTTGAAGTGTTCCATGTAGATATATCTCTTCTAAAAGGTTCTTTGTAAGAGACCATAGGCATAGGGGTTGACTATTGATAATCCATTGTCAAAGGGAGATGGTGTTTTACTTGAGTTCCCATGGGATAAAGTAATAACACCTTTTAATCTTTTTAGATTGTTTGAACAAGTCCATTATATTGAAAAAGAAAATCTTTTATATAGGCTAATATTGTTCAGGTTTCCTGATCAATGAAGAAGCATAGACATACAACAAACATGTTTGATATAAAGGCTCAATGAAATATCATCTTAGGTAAGTGCTTGGAAATCTATACAAAATGGATTTGTTGAATCATCTCTAGAAACTTCCAAGCAAGCACATTGGGTAGTAGTAATGCCAAAATTTTACAAATTTTGAAAAAACTACCCTATTTTGACCATTGGATTTTTGAAGTTGTAATGGTTGGGTGTTTGAAACATCATGTTGTTGTTTGGCAATGATCCTGAGATCTCTATAGAAATATATTGTTGGAAAAGGGATAGAATGATATAAATGTAGTTTGAAGTTACTTGGAGATGCACTAAAAATGGATCAAAATTCATCAAACTCTTAATGATCGATGGGAAACATGGAGCAGAGCAATGATGGCTGGCTCTATGGAAATGAAGAAACTTTAGTTGCATCGAGCACATCAGACACAAAGGGTATTGATGGAGATAGTGAAATGTGGGAAAATGGAATCTGTTTTTCATTCTTCAGAGAATGGAGGATTGATCCAAACACTCGAAATACATCTTCAAAAGCTAGCAAACTATATTGTGAGAAGTGACACAGTGATCAGGAAAGATATGTTGTAAGAGGGGCAGCCAAAGAACAAGCTGATAGGGATCCAAAGAAATGAATTTAACAAAGCTGCTAAAAACTTCTGCACTATGGTAAAGTGTTGGCGCTGAACCTAGAGATTGAATGTTGTGCTTAGGGTAACCAATGTGCTAGCTAAAAGGGGGATGGTTTCATGTTGCAATTTTTTGTAAATCTAGGAAATTTTATTTAGTTGGAAGGCGTGGGGTATGTGCAAGTAGATTGCACAACAAAGGAATTAAGGGAAATATTTGGTATACCAGGGGGAATCCGTATATACAGGATGGAGATTTAGTAATTTCATCACTGGATGAGAAAGAAATAAAAAGATTCAAGAAGACATTTTTGAAAGGGAATGATGCTACTAGTTGTAAATATGTATTGAAAGGCAAATGTTTTTATTTTCAACACTTCACGTGCAACAAAATGTAATGTTGTTGAGGGTTCTTTGAGTAGGGTCTTGAAATGATGACTGCGCCTATGTCTCTATCTGGTAGACAACCATGGTGAGCCTTTATGCATGACATTCGTAGAAGGAAAATAAAGTTGCATGTTAGCCATTGTATACATTTTCTTGGGTGCAATGATCCAATGAGAAGCTGCAGAGTAGGAATGAAGGTTTCCCTGCTAGCACATGAAGGAAGAGGCTGATGTCAACAATGAGGCATAGGGGTACAGGGATTGGTATCTCCGAAGAAATATTTTAGGACTTTAAAAATATTTTGTTGAGCTGTTAAATGCCTTACCTGCTAGCCCAAGCAAGTTTTTGTTGTTGTCAAAGAAAGCAATGGGTGTACGGGGATTGGATGAAAGACATTATGGGCCCAAGTAATATTTTTAAAAGTTTTTTAACTTTTAAAATGTTTGTCGATTGTAATATTTTAAAAGTTCCCCATTTAAAATGTAAAATTTTAATGTGAAGTGAAAGGTAAAAGCACGACAACAAATATTTTAATTGACCGGGTAAGGAAAAGTTAAAAAAATTTATAACAGGCATTAAAATTTTAATGATGTGCAAAAGAAAAAAAGTCACGGGTGATTATCTTATAAAGTGAATAATATATTCACTGTGTGAATTTTTTTTGCTGGAGAAGAAGTTTTTCATGCAAAACCAGTTTTCACACAGGAGGTGAAAAATGAATAATGAGGTAAAATATTTTTGCAAGGTAAGGTTATTTTTCAATTGGAGAATAAAAGGAATGATGACTTTTCAAGTTGCAGAATATTTTTCTATTGAAGAGCAACAAGTGCAAGAAGCGTGAATCAAATTGTAGATTAGGGTTTCTCTTTAGGCGATGGGCAGTTATTCATCAATGATCCTGATTCTACCAAGTGTCTTCTTTTGATGTGTATTTAGGGTTTATTTCTCCTTAAGTACAAAATTTCTAGTTCATTGTAGTTAGTTGTTTTGTAATTATTCATGGTGAACATTGTAATAGAGAACATTTCAGGGTTTTGTTTTAAGTAGTAGTTTGTCAATCTGTATGTATTTCTGATAGCAATACTAGCATAATAATAAAGAATGGTGCAAGTTTGAAACCATTTTCTCTCCTATGTACTAGTTTTATAAGCTATGAATAACATAATCAAGAGTTATTTTATTTGTCTCCATTGAATTCTAGTGAATGTTTAATGGCTTTTTTCATGCTTATTAATTCAAGGAATTGATGTAAATGTTTGAGTAAGATTATTGGTTTATGTTAATCTGAGTGCTAGGATTCTGATAAGAAGTGATGGTTGAGATGTTATGTTGAAATACTATAATAAAGTATCTTCAAAGCTTATATGATGTTGTGTATTAAATTTTTATCAAGTTGCACAAATATTGAAGTTGACTCCGTTCCAATGGATAAAGCATTGATCTAAGTGTGTTATTCTTGTTTCATTTTGTTGATTAATTTAATAGCAAATCACAAATTTACATCAAATTACTTATCAATCTTAGTTTGTTTGTGTGTGGAATTTAATGCTATACATCTCTCATGTTTGAATTAAACACTACCATGAAGGTTAACCAAAGCTTTAGCATACTGTCTCTTTCAAACAATTGGAGGAGAAACATGTGTTAACAGTGTATTTGATACTTTGAATCACAAGTGTCTATAAACATACTATAGAGATTACCCTCCCAAGTTTACCAAAACCTGGAGTGTAGGAGATTTCATTCCTTGATTGAATCTTGTTCGTTGGCCAAATCCATATTTGAGTCTAAATATTAGAAAGTGGCTATTCTATAGGACTCATTACATCTGCTAATTTGGGAACCAATAGATTAATGAATCTGCTAGGGAGTAACTTGAGAAAATTCTAATAGAAGATTACCTTGCCTTAAAGAGTCATTGAAGTTGTAAAACAGTTTGTAACCAAAGATTGAAAACATTGAAATCTTATTTTCCCATCCCATCCGAGTCACCAATATATTGGTGACTCTACTAGGGAGAATTTGAGAAATATCTAATAGAAGATCATCTAGACTTAAGATTCGAAAAGGAATGAATGACTGGTTGAGATGTTGAAGAAGTTCCAGATTTGTAAATTGATTTTTAGCAACCCCAAATTCAAAATACTATGACGTGACTCTACTGGAAGAACTCAGAGAATTTATTTTCATTGATGAAGATGTCCTTTCTTCAAAGGTTTTTCTCTTGTTGAAGAGGTGACGACTCTGCTATACAATTTATACACATGAAGGGCTATTGTTTGTTATTGTGACCTGTGTCATAGAAAATTGACCCCTTGTCATTTTCATGGCCTTTTAGGTCTTGTTTTATGATGTTTGGTCTGTTTTTCTTTGATTTTATATTGTAATGTGGCTTGAACATGCATATTTATGTACAAAAATTCAAATGATGATGTCCTGTGAAGGTATTAAATTTTGTAAAATATTTCTACACTCTTCTAGACTCTATTCATTAAAATTCACCTAAAAATCACCTTTTCATCACTAATCAAGTCCTATTTTGAAGTGTTGTAAAGACTTGTAAGAAGATTTCATGCTTTTCTAGGCACAACTTCACTATTTACACCTTTCTTATGCTTTATTTGACCCTTTTATGCCCTTATAAGCTTTAATTAGGTGTATTTTTGAATGTAAGCCCGACAAACAACATTAAATATAAGATAATTACTGACACCCATTTTTAGGTCCTAGGTGGGACCCATTCGCCATGGATTGTGAATGAGTCCCCCTTGGCTCCAAATTCCAAATATTTTAAATTTCCTTTTAGGATTTTATTCAAAATCACTGATGTCGGCCTGTGATGAGGTATTAACGGGTTACTAAGGCACAAGATCGTATAAATAAGTGATTTTCACTCATTTTAGATCTCCCATAATCTCCTACAATCACACATCACATCCAAGCAATATTTTCATTCACTCAAGCATTCAAGCACTTTACAACATCAAATCAATTGTTCATCAAGCATTGTGGAGCATCCATTGATACAACTTCAGATTTTCGTCAACAAGGGTTTGGTAAGTTGATAGAATTTGCATGTTATTTGTTTATCATTCTCTTTCATTTCATTATTTTATTAAGGGTTTGATTACCAAAGTGGGGTTTGACCAAGGAAAACCCCTATTTTCTAAACCTCAACCAATTTTTCCCTCTTGCATGTGTGTTTGCAGACCTAGTATGCAGATTTAACAAGCATTTAGGTGATTGAAGATTGGTCAACAAGTCAACTAGGTGCTTCAAGTCAAATCTATCATATTTCAAGCTTGGAGAAGGTTTTTTGTCCATTTCTTGTAGAATTTACTTCAACAACCCGACAAGTAGACATTTCTAGATATGCTGTTGCAGAGTTGTCTCC